>MU392703.1:3422-102634 GCA_022578505.1 Nemania abortiva
CTCACCCCCCCCCCCCCCCCCCCCCCCCCCCCCCCCCCCCCCCCCCCCCCCCCCCCCCGCAAAGGAGGCCATCTATAGGACAGTATACGTCGCTTCTTTCTAAAGTGCTTGGACATGGCCCTGGTACGTTATGTCATCTGTTGAAAACTTTTGGATTAAACACCAAATTTAAAGAGGCATTATGACAAAGAAAATAAAAGGCAACACGCAATAACAACACGAGGAGCTACAAAATCAACTTGGATAAACATTAAGAACAGAAGCGCTAAAATTAGAAATCTTCTTCGTCGATTGTCAGGAACTCTACGTTTGAGGTAAGTGATAGGCTTTTGTAGTTACGCAAAGGTCTTCTAAATCACCATCCTGGGCGCCGTCTAACTATATACAGGAACAATCGCCCTTGCTTAGATGCCCCGCGATGGCCCTGCTACATAGCGCGGTCGTCTAGTGGTTACGTTCTATAACATCGACGGTATAGACGTGTCGGGTGACTACATAAGTAGCCCCTAGGGTGGTTATAATTATGTTTCTGGCTAATTATTGAAACGGCTCGTGCTTTTCAACACCTACCGCACTCTGGAGGCCCGAATACCTTCGTACATAAGCACTTCCAGAGATTTTGAGAGTGTACAGGGGTAAAACAATACTGAACTCTAGGTAGAAGAGACCTCTCTGGGTCAACCTGCCTTCTAACTAAAAAGAAGAAAACTAGGTCTAGGGGCTAGCTAAATATATAAGAAAAATTCAATGCAATAAGAATTAGCTAATCAATAAGAGCCCCTTGGATCCGTGCCGCCCGCATTGTCTCATTATACAGGTTCCAGGTCCCCTTAGGGACCTGGGAGGTCCGTGAATGAATCGGTCGCTCTTCTACCTAGCCTGTCTACTCACCCCGGACTAATTCCTCTGGCAGGACGAGTGCGCTGTGACCACCAAGTTCGGGATCTTGTTGATTACTTTAGTCGACTAACCAAGGCATCCCCGCGGCTAGGTATTTATCTTAACTTGTGTCTTTCTAGTTGGAATTACTCGCGAATTTCACTCGACGGGTGTTCCGAGATTCCTGCCGAAAGCTATAACAGGGCAGACATTCTCGACGCATAAGCGGATATTAACGACATTGCCGCCCTGTACTATTCGAACGACGGCCTCCGTCCGGACGACACGGAGTAGATAGGCACTATAAGGATTATAAATACTCGGAGTTAAAAACGACGGGAATATGTGGCTGGAGCACTCGTAGATTCGCAGGATCAGGAGGCACGGCGCATTGTAAAGCCCCCAACGTCTCTAACTTACAATCATCACTCCATGACTTATAGCATAGCGCAAGCCCGATTTCAAGTAGGGATAAGTGCACAGATAATGAAAAAACTCTCAAGTCGATCTCCTTCACCCGACCCTCTCTAATAAATCGGCTGGCATAGAGCGTCATGCTCTGGTCTGAGTGATACGAGTCACGTGATGGGAGATCCAGTCCCCTAGGAGTTGATTTGACTGACAAGCCACCGCATCTTTTCTCATCCCTTCATGGGTGCTTATGGCCGTATCGACAAGCATAGAAACGAAGTCCTATTACTTCAAGTCAGTCGCCTTGTATACTCTCAACAGCTGGCACCCAAGATTACGAAGACCAAAAGACTAATAAAAAGAGGCGTAAAGAAAGGAAGCCAGAATAACATAATCCAAGTGGTATAGTATAATGCATTTACAATAATCACTTCAGGACCGAGGGCACGAATGAAGACACTGTAAAAACTGCTGCCTGGTTATTGTACACTGCCGAGTATTATGCGTAACTGGGGCTCTAGACCTCTAATATTTCCATCGGAGCCGCCATATGCCTATTTATGTTTTGATGCTGGGAGGACAATCGTGTTTCCCAAACAGGCCATCCCTGCCAAAACTCGACAGCCTGGAGCGGGTGTACTGCCGTTCGATTTGTATTTATTTGTAGAAATCAAACTTGTTCTCGTCGTTCGTGCCCTTGACTTGGCTGGAGTATGCATCTTCTAGATCAGATTGAATGATGTTATATCTATTTTTCCTGACGGCTCGAAGGCCGGCTTCTTGCATGATGGCGGCAATAACGGCACCGCTCAGAGGGTCATTCCGCACGATCAAGCTATCCAGGTCGACCTCGGGTGCCAAGCTCATCTTGCCAGCAATGGTGGAGAAGATAAGACGCCGCTCTCTCCGGTCGCGTAGGCTTGGGAATTCGATCTTTCGATCCAATCGCCCAGGTCGGAGGAGGGCGGGGTCCAGGGTATCTGCTCGGTTCGTGGCCATGATGACCTTGACATTCGACGTCTGATCGAACCCATCCATCTGGTTCAGCAACTCAAGGAGAATACGCTGCACTTCTCGGTCAGCGCCGGTCTGTGCATCGAAACGCTTGGTCGCAATGGCGTCAATCTCGTCGATGAAGATGATGGCCGGCGAGTTCTCCCGGGCCATGCGGAAAACATCCCGGACCATACGCGGGCCTTCACCCAGATATTTCTGAACAAACTCGGAGCCAACAACGCGAATGAAGTTTGCCGTCGTCGAGTTGGCCACAGCCTTGACTAACATGGTCTTGCCGGTACCGGGAGGACCGTACAAGAGGACACCCCGTGGGGGATCGATTCCGATCTGCTTGTAGAGATCAAAGTGTGTCAAGGGCAGCTCGACGGCTTCTCGGATCTCCTGCTTCTGCATGTCTAGCCCGCCGACATCGGCATATGTTACATCAGGCTTCTCGTCAGCGCCAAGCATGGCAATAGACGAGTCGGCTTCCGGAGGTAGGATATCGACGAGCGCATTGGAGTGTCGGTGGAGGGCAACGGACGACGAAGGCTTCAGAAGCTCGCGGTCGAGCGTCGACAGGATACGGACGACGTAATTGGACCCGGTGCTGGACTGGACTATGCCGGTGCTACGGGTTGTTAGGGAGCAATTAGGTATGGTGGATGATGGGCGGGCTGGACGCGGCTTACTTCTGGTCAATGGCCTCCATAAACTGCCCGATCACTAGAGGTACGCTCTGAATTCGCTTGATCTCTTCCTGTGCGCGAACCAGCTCGCGCTTCAGGCTCCTGCGATTCCGCGTTAGCTTGAGCGCATCGACGGCACGCCAGCCCTGCGCTTCGTCCAATGTATTCGATCGATGTACCTACCTCTGCTCGTCCTTGATGTACTCTTCCTGCAACTGGATGTACTCCAGATGCCGTTGCAGCTTTTTTAACGTGGCGTACTCATCTCCGCCCTGTGATGGAATGCCCTCGATGGTCTCGACGTTAGGTATAGTCGAAGGGATGGGCTTGTTATGTGGTGCCACAATGCCGGCCGGATTCTCAACCGCAACGTCGCCCATTTTTGATTTGGCTCTCTTGGGCTAGAAAGAAAGGTTTGGGGATTGTGGAGGTTTGGAGGTATAAAAAAGCCGATATTATGTAGGGAGGTAGGGAGAGGGAAGGTGGAAAAAGGAAGGAGTTTGATTTATTTTGGCGTTGTTGCTATGTTGGTGAAACAACAATGATGATGATGGAAGTAGTATGCTGTAATAAGGTCTAGCATACCTATGTACAGAGCTATGTAGCTTACTTAGTCTTTGGGAGGCGACGCCAGCCTTGTAGCCTTCAGGCCTGCATTAACCCCACTGGGCCAACCCGATTATCATGTACCTAGGTACCTATCTAAGTGGGTACAGCATAATAGCTTTATGTACTGTGGCGTGTAAAAGTGGCTGGGAAGTGGATGGCTTAAAGAGATGTCCACAAGTTCTCCCGTTCCGACCCGCGCAACTGGGTTCTCCGGCATCGCCCGACTTTGCCTTGACCGTCTAGATCCCGACAGTTGCATACGAAATAGTTGAACAGTTTTACCTGGCTACCTAGTACCTACTAGAGGCTCAGCGCACAGGCAACAATTGATATCCCACCCTGTGTAGTTAGGACAGTCATTATGCACGTTGAACCTGCACTATGCGGATCGAAGCTAAGAGGTACCTGTAGTTACAGCGTAGATGATAATCACTTGAGACAGAACCTATCGTACAGTAGTTAGATAGATGCCTACCGAGGCAATAGCACCAACAATTGTAGGATCAAGTCCTCCTTGCTGCCTTGGCCCATTTAACAATGCACTGTCTATTTACTTAACCATAATCGTGAACGGGTTCATATATGTATACTTACCTACCATGTTGTCCATTATCTATCATCGACCTTTGAGGTGCGCTACAGTAGAGGGTTAAGCATCCGAACAGCTTGCGCTAGTTATCGATTACTGTGCCCTGATCCTCTTTCATGGGGTATGATGGGGCTTAGTGGGGTCGTCCTTGATGTCACTGTCCGCCGCTGTGCGGTGCCGTGGCACACAGTGCGTATTCGGCATCAGGGAATAGCCCTGGCGGCTTCAACCATTAATGGCCATTGTCAGCCAATGATCTCGGGTAAGCTGCCGTTCAACTTTAGCATTGACGCTTCCATCAACCCTGCCCATGAGGTAGATAGCGTATCTGCTACTGTATCGACTACTGTACCAACTAAAGGCTCCCTCTCTCTTGATACCTACCTACCTCGTACCTATCTGCAGGTCGCTGCTGCACCTGCACCTGACCCTACATCTACTACTTACTTACTTCGTTACCTACCTACCTAGCTTACTTCCCTATCTCTTACCTACATAGTACTGTGCCTTACTGACCTCTTCAAGCCTAACCTTCTTCCACGCTCTGTCGAGTTTTGACTTCATACCACCTCTTCGTCTCCCGAACTCTCTCAACCACCAAATAGAACAAGTACACTCCACGCCCATACACGCCCGCCCACCTCGAGTCTCTCCGCTGCTTGCCTGCCTTCGAGCGGGGATCCATATACGAACTACTTCTACTGCACTTCTATCTCTCTTCTACCTCTCTTCTTCGTCATCTGCCTCTTAGTTCTTGGTGGTCATTGTTCCCATCGTTGCGGCCCTCCTTTCTATTCTATTTCGACGCCGGACTTCGTCTTAAGGTCCTGTCTAGCCACCATTCGCCCTTCCTCCGTCTTCGGTTCTCACCCGGGGGGTTGGTGGCGTTTTTACCTGTATTTAATCTACAGCTTCGTTCCACGATCACGGCTGCTGCTGCTTCGTCGTCAGCCTTGGCAGCATTGCGAACTACCTCTGTGCCCTGTCCGCTGCGATAGAGTCGACTTCAACTCCAGCCAAGGCGTTCATCTGTGTTATCGACCACCATGTCGTCTACTATCGCCATCCCCACTGCGCGCCCCTCCGCCACCGCTTGTGGGCAATCGTCCAAGACCTGCGCGAGTTCGCCCTCGTCCTTCTCGAGCTCCCCACAGACTCCCGCTTCGGCCAATTCCGAGACCCACGGGTCCTCCCACAAGCAAAAGGCGGTACATCACAGGCGGCCAAGTTTGTTGAGTGCGTTTTCTCTTTTCCATTGCCGTGGCTCGCTGCCTATCAGGCACGGGGCTATTTACGAGCCTTTGCCGGGGCCTATATTAACCTGCATACTAGGCTCGGCCTTGTCAAAAGAAGAGTGTACACATATCAATGTGGGCGACCCCGATGGCCCACCACGGCTGGTGAGATGAGTCCTTGTCGTGAGATGATCCCACCTAGGTTAACTGAGGTTATTCATACAGATTTCATATCTGGCCTCGAGCCAAGGCTTCGCATGGAACCCCGAAATGTTTCTTCCGTCGTACCTCGACTTGGATTACGAGCCCTTGGAGAATCGCCGAGAGCCCGTCCACGAGATCCGACTCAGCGACGAGGAAATCAAAAACATGTTGCCATGATAGGGTCATCAATTGTCGATTATTGCTTTTCGTTCATAGACACGGAGAAGTTTTCGCAAGATTAACTGACCATTTTCGCAATACTACGGCGTCTGGATTCGGATCCTCTCATTTCCTGGATGGAGTCATGGCCACGATCCTCGACAACATTTCTTTCCGTGCTGGCCTGGATTGAGAGGGTTGCTTCTATGCAGGGTTTGGAGAGCCAATACGTTATGATATGATGGGATTGATGATGCAGGCAGCTTTCCGCTCATGGAGGGCTGAACAATGGCGTTCTGGAGTTTCAGGTGGCCTTCCCCGGGCGTCCTCTATACAATTATTTGATATCCCCTATCGGCAAGGACCCGGGGCAGGCCGTTGTTTTTTTGGCATTGTAACGGTTACCCCAAGGGCCAATTTCTCATTCGATGGTATTATTACACTATGAAGACGTCTTTCCACACAACCCCGTCATAGTAACATACCACTCAATGTATTCTATCTTGAGTGAAACGCAATATCATACATGTTCATTTTAGTTCGCCCGATGTCTTTTCGAAGCTATTCAGATTATGTTCAACGTTTGACGCGTCTGAGGTCTAGATAAGTTGCACTAACCAAACCTGAGCGAATCACTTTTGAGATTGATCCGATCAGCCAGCCAACAAGATAGAGGAGATAACTTGGATACTGTTGATGTCAATAGGGGAAAAGCTGACAAGCCTCCAGCCATTGTTGCATTCCTACGTTGTACGGTAACTCCAGCAAGATAGACCCTGGCGTCTCTCCTTCTGCTGTGCATGCGGCCAACGACGTGAGAGAGACACCACGTGTTGCGGGGGTTTGGTGGGCTCCTCTTGCTCATTCTCCTTTCGATTACACGCAGTCAACCCCGTCTGTATGCGTTGGCCGCCGGTCGTGGGCGTCAGTCAATCAGCGGCTGTTGAATCTAACACAAATTTGCACGAGCAGGCGAATGAACGGATGCTCGACTACCTATCGCTCATTCATTCGTTTCTGCGACCCGCAGGTGCGGGCTCATACGTGGGCTATTCTATCTGCGTGTCCATGGCGGCGTGTATTTAAATAGGTGCGCACCTCTAAATGGGTGCGTATCCTCTGGGAGGTCTATTCCTTATGCGTGCTGGACCGATAGCGGGTTGTAGTGAGGTTAGTGTAGGTTGTGCGACAGCAAGGCGGGCGACACTGTGTTTTGCGTACTGTAGGTGGGGTGCCGGTCCAACCCCACCAACTTAGTGATGGTGGAATGAGGCGCGATAAGGGGTGATAAGTCAAATTTACCCCACGAAAAAAATGAAGACTTGTGCTGTGTAAGTTAAATGAGAACCATTTAGGCAAGCTTCTCCATTGTTGTTCCCACCGCGACCCAAGGCCCCCCCATCTAATAGGTAGGTGAATTTCCATGGGGCGATCAAAAGAGGGTTTGGACATACCTGTGGGCCATCGAGCCGCGTGCGTTATCGGTGTCTAGCCAGTTGGGGAGCTGGACTCTGGCTGGACTTTGCTTCTACACAGTCTACAAAACAGTACGAGTAAATATTCGTACTCGAGCGGCTGGATAGATTGATTGGTTTAAATTGCGTGACTCATTGGATGCCGGTACTCGTCGCTTGGGACTGCTGGATTTTGATAGGTGATGCTGTAGGGGTTATTTGGACGGAGCACTGGGATTGGTACCCACGTCAATCGTCACCAGACCTAATTGTGGGGAGGAAAGAATGGCTACTACTACAGTAATGCAGACGTCAGGGGTCTTCCCGCAATTAGTTATTGAGTGAGGCTTCAGATGTGCGCTGCGAGGCATCCACTGGTTTCCCTATTGGGAAACAGGCATGAAACTGCAGAAAAAAAAAGTATGTTATTCCAATTGCCTTTGATGGTTTAATCCGCGCCACTGAAGCAGCATCAGAGTTCCAAGCCGAACGCATCACCATTGGCCCCGGTAGCGCCCGGCGGTTCCATTAGGTAGACCCATCGCCTGATTATTGCATGCCTACAGCATTAGGTACTTGCCTCAATTGTTCCGTGGCCTACTAGCCGCCCGCCCCGGTTGCTCGGGAGTCGGCCACCAGCCTCCATCAAGGCCTGTGAAACCGCACAGCATGCGCCTCAACACAACATGCACTACATCCGGCTCCTCCGTCCCGCCAAGATCCAGGGGCCCACAGGCCGGCTTGTGGTTTCCCTGCTCTTCACAATCACCACTGATCTGGGGGACTCGTTTCTATGTCCGGACGACGGGTCAATCGACCTGCTCGTGGCGGTCGTGGGCTCCGGCGCGGGGCCGGCCGATTCCGCTGTAGCCCGGCTGCAGTGGAGGACGGGCATGCGCGTGCTAGACGCGAAAGTCAAATTACGCCCGGGGCTGGAAACGCGCATGGTGGACTGCAGAATCGGGATATACCCCGCACAGCAACAGCCCCGGGGGTCATCAGCACCGCTGGGCGCCCTGCATGTTGGCGACGTGCTGCCGTGGAGAGTTGCCGCGGGCCAGGCGCTTAGCAGGGGCGTCGTCATGCCGGCGGCATTGGAGTTTGTGGGCGGTGTTTGCGCGCCGGTGTCGGTGCGCACACTCAGCATAGGGCCCGGTTACCTTGGCGGAAACAGCGCGCGCGGCGAGACCCTGGAGTTGCAATTTGAAGAGGATATCGGGGAGAGTATAGCGCGGCATATATGGGACGCAGGCGTGACTACTTCCGCCTACCTCGTCGACGCATGCTCGTCGTCCGAGAGCATCCGCGCGATATTTCCGATGCTAGGCGAGAGCTTTAACGTTCTCGAGCTCGGAAGCGGGGTTGGGATTTTGGGGATAACCATTGCTGCTATTCTACCGCGAGCCGCGGCCGCTCAGGGACGAACGCTTAAGAGTGCCAGGGTTCTACTAACCGACCTTGAAGAGGCCGAAGAGCGCGCAAGATCGAATATCGTCAGGAATGAGGCCACACTCGCGCTCAATTCTGTAGATGGCACTACCGTGACCGTTGAATATGAGAACCTCGACTGGGATGAGGGCCGCGAGGGTCGTTTTGGGCCACTTGCAGCCAGCACGCCGTGGGATCTCGTGACGTTAAGCGATTGCACATACAACGTCGATTCTCTCCTAGCCCTGGTTGGAACGCTGAGCGCCTTGCACGATGCGAAGGAGCGCCACCACAGCGCCGAAACCGATGGCCCTGTTAAATCTTCCGTACTATTAGCTACCAAACCACGCCATTCGTCAGAGGAAGCATTATTCGGACTCCTGAAGGACCAGGACTGGGTATTTCGAGTAGTGAAAGAGATACCGCTTCCAAAGATCGGCGAAGAAGATGACGTCGTGCAGATTTATCTCCTAGGGAAATGCAGTGGCATTACCTCAATGTCATCAGACTAGACAACTAGTGTTTACATAAGTACGACAGCCCCTGAGGATCTCTTGGCGAGCACAGCAACGTCCGATATCATCGGTGCTCTCAGCTGCCCAACACGACGCCGTCCTCTACGAGATGAATCGAGGGTTTGAAAGGCGCGCTGTTACTGCGCAATACACCGGAAACCCACTCTTCCTCGCTTAGTAACTGTAACGTGCTACTCGCATCAGATCAGGTGGTGATTTCTACTTCACCTCCCACGGCGTCCATAGGTACCTTGCAGGCGTTAAGAGTAGAGGATTTCTGCAACCCGAATCTTTTTACGAGAAGGCCCCTAGCATGGTTGCAATATGAAGCCGTCGACGCAAATCTAAGCAATGGAGAACATATAGACAACTTCGATTTTACACACGTTGTCCTCTAACACTACAGAAGATACGCTCCCTGTGATTCTTACCGAAACAATTAGACTCCCCTCAGATCTTCAATAGTAGGTAGGCATCGTAGCCAAATCTATGAAACCAATAAAATCTAGTAGGGAACAATTGGTCTCTCCTGAACGGACTTGAGTTTTGTCCATTATCTAGAAGTTGTAGACATCATATGCATCTATAGAGAGTTATAAATCGGATATAGAAATACCTAGTCAGAGATAAATTCACTAATCGGAGCCTGCCCCTCCGAACCCACCCGGTAATTGAACAAACCAGATAGATGTCAACACCACCGGCCCAAGTTCCATCGCATCGCAACCTCTCAGCTCTATCTCGAACCGCACAAGTTAATTTACCAAGGTCGCATATAAAAATAGCAGCCAGGGCCCGTATACTATTTATCGGCCGGCAACTCTGGGGGAAGCGATGGATTCGGCGCGCAGAATCGAGCTCCAAGTGCCCGAAGATCTCGCGTACCTAGTCGCAAACGTCCGACGCGCCGCTGCGTCCTTCGTCAACGAGGCGTTCCCACCCGTCGACGACAGCACCGAGGACGAGCTGCACACGCGGATTGAGGAGCTGGTAAACGAGGTACGTACATGCATGCGTTGCATATGTGGTTTTTTTCTTTTTTTTATCTTCGTCCACGCTCTCACTCCAATATCCACATTGAAATCTTTCGCCTGCTTCCCTGGGCTCTCATTTTCACGTGGTTCATGTCCCAAGTCTTGGCGTCGAAGAATGGATGGGTACGAAGGGACCAGCGACTGATCCCCTGGCTCGGCATATGATGCAGTTTAACAGCTGTGCATTGTACATACGACCATAGGATCTGGAAAACGCGGGGTCCCGTCCGCTCCCCCATAGCTAAGCCAGATACCGCCAGATTAGTAGTTGGGTCGGTGACGACCAGCGAATCCCTGGTGTTGTATGTTTTTGTGTCCATTTACTTTTTTTTTTTTCCCTTTCTTATTTCCATGTTCAGCGACAGATGCAACAAGATAGTTAACAAAAGCGATTTTCTATTTCTATCGCTACACGCATCCCCTCCTTTTTTTGTCAACATACATTTCTCCTCGCTTATTTCAACAATTTGCTCGAGCTGAACTGACCCTCCCCCCCCCCCCCCCTCTAAAGGAAACGAACTAACACAGAACACACTATTTAGTACATAAACCAAACCTTCACCCTCGCAGCGCCGAACCTGAGCATCAACGGTCTCCCCGTCGACGCATCGCACTTCCTCTCGCCCTCCGCCAACAACCCCTCCGGGAGCTCCGCAGCGCCCGAAGAAGTCTTCGAGCCCTTCGACGCGCGCAAGCGCGCCCGCGTCGAGGCGCTGACGGCCGAGGAGGAGGACCTACTACGCGACATTGCGCAGCTGAAGAAGAGCGTTCCCGGCGCCGCCGCGGGCGCCTGGGCCGAGGCCACGCGCCGGGGTGTTAGGGACGACGAAGAAGCACTCGAGAGGGCTAATAACAGCAACCATCACCACCATGCCGCCGCCACTACCGCAGAATCAGACCCGCCGGCCGCCGGAGAGGTAGATGCTGCTGCTGCCGCGGGCGCCAGCAGCGGGCTGGGAATCGCGCCGCTGCACCGCCAGGAGGACGTGGAGGCGGGCTTCGAGAACGCGGTCCGCGGCCTCGCGCGCGTCAAGAGGGAGATGCCGGCCGTCGTGGCGAGGATGGAGAGGGCGCGCAAGGCGGGCGAGTACGTCGTCACGGAGCGGTGATGGTGGAGACGGCGAGATGTATGGGCCTCAAGTGAACTAAACCATCCAGACTTTTTGACGCGGATGTCTCTTCTTGTGCATGTGAACATGGATCAATAGATAGGCACTAGCAATACCGACGACGGCTGGTTCACATAAAGCCAGCTTGAGATACACTTGTGGGAATTCAATGAGACCTTATTCTCTCTCCCCTTGCGCGCGGCTTTGACCTGAGAAATACTCGCAACCATAATGTAAAAGCATATACGTCTTTACTTGTCAACCCTCCCAAGACTTGGAAGTAAAAGCCAGTGAGTCATACGGCTGCAGCTTAAACATATATATCTGTATCTCTATAGGCGATGATGATGCTACGCCATGGGTCGGCCGAAACCTGGCCATGTCGTGCATGCCAACTTCTTTCCTATTGTTTTCCCTTCCGATCTCTAACTTTCTTCTAATGTTGTCAATCATCTCCGCTCTCTTATACGACACTTCGAGACAATACGCTCCAAGTACCCCCTCGCCGTCGGAATATGGCGCTAGCAAACAAGAACGCCGCTGGCCTAGCAACACTAGGCATCCTGATATGCCCGTTTCTTTTTGGCCCGAAGCTTCCGCACCTATGCGGCGACCTTGGCTTCCTCCGCTACCACCGTCTCACCCTCGGCGTCGGCACCCTTGCCCGTCTCGATCTCAGTGGACTTGTTCTCAATCGTGGCGTCAGAAGGCTCTTTCTCCCACCACGCAGGGCGCCGCCATTCGTCCTCTTGCCACGGGCCCGCATCGCTCAGCTCGCAACCACCCTCGCACTTGCACTGGCCACCGTACATGGCGGGCAAGCTCTCCTCGGGAATCTGCTTCAAGAGAGTAGACTTGTAATTGCCGCCGAGCACGTCGATCTTGGAGGCGGTGACAGGGTCCAGGAACGGTCTGACAATCTTCCAGATGGCCCACACGGCAAAACCTGCGTTGATCACATACATCTTACCCAGACGCTCCGGGTAGTTGCTGTTGCTCATGGCCGATGCCTGCTTGATATAATTGAGAACCGTCTGCTGGCCCGTGAGGCCGACGCCTTGGACGTCTAGGACGCTGCAGGACGTCTCGAGGAGGTGGCCGGACCGGCGGGAACAGGCGGGTAAACGGGGGTCAACCATCTTTTCGTACTCAACGGCTAGGTTGAGAAGCATCCTATCATTCGTGTAATTTTCTCTTCTGAGGGCGTTGAAGTCCACGCCGCCGAGCTTCTCAAAGTAGCAGGGCCTACCATCCTACATAGATTGCGTCAATATCAGATGTCGGAAGAGATCAAGCCGAGCTTGGGATATGATATACCTTGTCGGTCTTGTGGTAGAACTGCTTGTAGTATTTTGAGAGTTCCCTTTTGAACGACCCGTCCTTATCCCATGTCCGAACGAGATCGTCCAGCTTGAGAGGCTCAGCGGGAGGGTTCTTCTCGGGGTCTGTGGGCGCCAGAGACAGCGGTCGGTATGCTCCCGCGGCGGGGTCCCAGACGGTTAGATTATCTCGCCACTGTTCGGATTCGATAAACCTGCAAGTCCCAGTTTGGTTAGAACTGTCGAGCAGCACAAGGGGGGTTTAGGTCATCGCGAACATCTTCTTTGCGGCGTTGACGTCCCATTTCCGCGCACGTAGGAATCGAAGCTAGTGATTGGATGGTTCGTCAGCACTCTAAGCTCTTGGTAGATTGAGTATGCCATCGGGGCGGGCATGGCAACAGGGGTGCATGCATTCTAGACGATGCGGAAGGGGAAAGTCGGGCTTCGTTCGTACCAGAGTCAAGGTATCGAGACGTTGCTTGAAGCCCTCAGCCTCCAGCATCATACGTAGTTGGTGAACTTGTGCTCCCTGACCAGCGTTCAGATGGCCGGGATGGCCCTCGCGGGTCTCGACAGACGTGGTGGGGAAGTCATAGTGATCGTACTTGGGATCGAGCTCCATGTTGGATTCGGCCTTCGAGTCTGCGATGTTGGCTGCCGTGAAGGAACGGATGTCGGTGTGGCGAGGAGAGAAGAGAAGAGAAGAGAGGAGAGAAGAGGAGAGAAGAAAAGAGAGAGAATAGGAGGGGTTAGGGGAAAAGACGGAAGGTCTATAGAGAGGAGAATCAACAAGAGGCCAAATGATGCTGATCTAGTAAGAATACTTGTAGGTAATCTTCAGTCGTGAGTCGGGGGCAAGTGGGGAACCAACCGGCGGAAATGAGAAATCTAGTTAGTCCAGACCCCTTTATTGTAGATGTGTCCAGGAGAACGAATTCCAACGGTGAAGCGCTGATACCTACTAACCTATCTATCTTTCTAGCATACTTAGGTCCTACCTATGGGTTAAATAGGTGGGGTCCTGTCAAGGAGGGGAGACCATGGTATTGGCTGCCGTCATCGTCATCCAGTGGCTGAGGTCCTTAGTATGCAATTAATACATGTATATATGTGCATAGGCTGTATAGCCCGTCTACCTCATAGGTACCTTACCCGCATATGCGTGCAGCACACCTTAAATAGGTACCTTCATTACGAAGCACACCAGTAGGTTAATTACACATGCATGTGGACACAAAAGCGTAGGTAGTCTTCTACTGTGGCGTGCAAAAGTGGCTAAGGAAATGAGTGACTTAATAGGATTCTCTTCATAGTCCCACCAGTGAGTAGTTTCAGCCAGCGTACATTTTGGCGGACTCCTGATCAACGACCTTTGTAGGAGCTTCTACGTTAGAAGCCTCAATGAGGCTGTCTCGTTAACTACCGTTTGGCCAAGCCCTTAATATTCCTGAAAGTGATAGCAACTAGAACAAATGTTTGCCGGTTACTTGTCAAAGCATAGGCTTTCAGCTGCGTTAGTCATGCGGAACTCCAGTTGGGTCCCAGCAGTCGGCGGTGTGTGGTAGTGGGCATGGAGCCTATCTAGGGGTTGGCGTTATGATAATTCGAGCCGTAGGTTTATAGATCTTCTTGTCGTGCGTCATCTTAGCCCCTTAATCATCGAGTGTTGTTTGGCCGGTCGGATTCTCTCTAGACACGAGACTGAGCCAGACCTTCGATACATTGTGCCGAGTTGCTGGCGGAAAGTCGGAGACTCAGCGCTGTTAGGCTGACTTGCGTGCGTGACGTTCGCGGGTATTGGGCTCGAGCTTGAGGGTCGTCTTTGGCGCTTCGGCGACGGTTGGAGAAGTACCTTGTTGAATGAATGACTTGCTTCCCTACTGTCTCGATCTCATATCAGTGCCTACGTCCTTCTCGAGCCTGGCCCGTACCTCAGCCTACGACGCGTATTATCATCTGCTCCACATGTGAATGATCCGTTTCGGCACAAGGCGAAAACGGTCGAGTAGGTACTTGCAGCAGTAGCTGATTTGTTCGTATCTAAGTAAAGGCCCGATCACACCAGCCAGATTTTTGGAAATTTCTACTAGTTACTGTCTCGAGATCATCGTGATGGCAATGATGTATCCCGGTGCTTCCCATCGGCCAGCATGCGGTGAAACCGCCATTATCCCTCGCCCCTCGCCCTCCACCTCTCTCGCTGTCTCTCCCAAGCCGGCATCGCCCACTTCACCACGTACTCCGACGCCACGAGTTGCTCCGCCGTCAACCTCTCGGCCGGCTCATACGCCATCATGCCACGCAGCAGTTCCTCCAAAGCCCGCATCTCGCCCCTTTCCACATCCCACTGACACGTCTCACGCGTCTCGCCGCGCCCCATATCCCACATGCGCTGATGCAACGGCCGGGAGACAGGTGTGCAGATCCTCTTAATATTCCGGACCCACGATCCATCAGGCTCGAAGAATTCCTTGCGGTTCTCCCACGCGTCCCACCACCGTGCGGGCGGCGGGCCAAGCGTACTGACCATTTCGGCCATGATGTCGTCGCGGTCCCAGGCGAACGTTTCAAAGAGAGGTCGCTCGCCGAGGACTTCGTAAAGACTTACGCCGAGCGTCCAGATGTCCGCGGCTTGAGTGATGGGTTCGCCAAAGAAGTCTTCGGGTGGAAGGTAGAGGGCGGGTGTGTGTAGCTTGGGGGACGTCTCGGTTGAAACGATGAACGAGGTTCCATAGTCGGAGATTTTAATGATTGGGTCCACGACCTTGTCTGCGGACATCCCGGTGTTCATCGGGTAAACAGCATACGGTGGCGCATGAGGTTCAAGTGCCGCACCATCAAACCTCCTGATGGGAGCCTTGTCCAGGCGGTAACGCTCATAGAGCTCGCTGGGGCTGAAGTGGTTGATATCCGGGCCGCAAAGAAGAAAATTCCGCAAATGTAGATCTGGATGGTGTGAGAACTCTAGAACGGGTTTGCATAATCAAGGGGGCCTGAACATACCGCCATGGCACAGTCCACGCGAGTGCAAGTAGGATACGCCTAAAATGAGCTGGGCAGCGATAGACCTCGCCGTCTCGACGAGAAACATAAAGCCTGGCGCGTCCTCTTTAGACTTAGAAATGTTGCAGCCGGCCGGTTCCTGCACGAGGCAAGTGTGATGTCCGTTGGGACCGTCAAACGAAAATTCGTCGAGTAGCAGTGGAATGAACCGTCGTCCTGGGTGTGTTGGGTCACCACCGCTGGCGAGCATCCGGAGAATAACGCCTTCGGTGCTTTTTGAGGATTCCCCGGCAACCAGAATCTTCAACGAGACATAGCGTTGCAGGTGTTTGTCGCGAGCAAGCCAAATTGTTGAATAGCCACCCCACCCGAGCTTATGGACAACCTCGTACCGGCCATGGTGGAAGGTGTCCCCGATCCTGGTAGGATGATAGCCGCCAATTGTGTATTCTTCGAAGTCTTCCAGGTCGATTTCAGGGAAATAGACATTCTCTCTGCGTGGCGGAGAGGCATTGCTAGCCGTGGAATAAGCTCTTCTTCGACGAAGGGAGCCTCGCCAGCAAAAGGTACGGGTATAGGTTGTGCGAAAGAATGATTGTGACGACGACCAGTGAAGAGCACGTGATGGAGCATCCCAAGAAAGCAGTCTGAAATATGGTCGCGGTAGACTGCGAATGACTGGAACGATGTGAATACGGTGCTGCCACAAACCAAGTGTCATGATTTCATGGTGTAGCATTAAAAGATGGTTGTTATTCTGTTTAACATCAGGGCGTAGGCCGCATGCTACAGCCTTTTTTATTTTTAGTAATTTAGCTAGCAAGGATTATTTTTAAAGCTGCTCTCCCTACATAGACTCGAGTATTACGAGTGGTTTTACCATAGTAAAGAGACATTCACAAACATGAGGACTAAAGTCGCAACCATAGCGGGTGTGTGGTGGTCGACAATCTTCAAAATAGGTGTTCGCAGTCGTGAACGAGGCACGTAGGTAATCATTATCGATTTACCTACTTGGAGACTGGTCGGTAGTGTATGTAGTGTACACATAGTTCTAGCCAACACTATAAGATGGAATAGGTATTTAGATTACCGAGCTGTCATCTGTGTCTCAGTGTCTCACGTCACCCACCTCTCGCGCTAGTAATTGAGTACTTGCGTATGCACTGGTCAAGGTGCTTAGCTAGAGAGACAACTATGCTCAACCGGTAATCACCGCCAGCCTAATTTCGAAGATGCTGCTCTCGAGGCACGCAGCTTTCAACCGTTGGGTTGGTCGTCGCCGTCTTTGGACCCCGTCCCCTTACGGTCCTCCTCGGCTTTCTCCTTCCGTTTCTGGACCACGTCCCAGTTGTATACACGAGCTACGGCGACCTCCATCGTCTGATTACAGAGAGTCAGTTTAAACATGGGTGTCAGGGAGATGGATTTGCACTTGCTGTAATCTGCTCTCTTAGGAATTCCAGGTCCTCTTCGCAATTAGAATGGCTCTGCTTGGCGGCTGCCAGCTTAGATGTGAGGAGCGTTTCTGCCTCGTCGAGGGGGTATGACAGCATGACATTCGCCTGGTGATACAAATACCGTCAGTTATGTGCGTTCCAGTCCGTACGTAGTATACAAGCATTGGCTCTTCCGCCACATACCCCCAGCCATAAATACACCTCCTCGGTGGGTGGTATAGTCGCCTTGGCGTATAGTGTGTCGTTGAGCTCGAAAGTAGTGTCTATAGGGTCCGCGTCGCTCTGCCGCGGGCCATGTCAGTGATTGGCCGCCTCGCCGGGGTGAAGATGGCGTACCGTCCTCGTCTTCAAGAATCGCACGGTATCGAGGGTCTTCTGAATGTCGGGCATTTTGTCTCTGAGGCCGGCGATCCTCCGCTGAAGATTCAACTCCATAAACTGGTATTTCCTGGAACCGGCTCCGTTGTTAGCCATCTACGGGTCTTAATTTCTCTCTGCCCCTCTCTCTTCCCTGCTCTCTCCTCTCTTCGTGTATGCAGCCGCGGTTGTTCATAGATGCGCCCATACGGCTCGGCTCGGGCCGCGGACGGGGGACGAGGGAAAGCGTACGAGATCATCTCCTGGAAGCTACGCAGCGTGGCTTCGACTTCTTGCCGTGAAGAAACATAGTCCTCAACTCTATCGACAAACGGTGCGCCAGGAATTCCTCGAGGGTTTGTCGGAGCCGGGCCTTTCCTGGGATCGAGACCGTCACGTCAGCAAATTAAGGCCCCGAGCTCACAGAATTATGACGGATGGATGGAGACGAACGCACTCGGCTGCCGTCTTTCTAGCTTGATCTGACATGATGAAAACGTGCTCGGCTGCCTCCAGCTATGCAAGTAGCCCACTAAAGAAAGTCCCTAGCACAACAGAAGCTCGCGGTGGTGGAGCAGACACTTATGACATCGATACGGCGATATGAGGCCCAGAATGTAGGTAGGTAAGGTGTTTTGCGATGCTAAAGCATAGGTATTTAGACTACGTGCTAGATGGGAGGCATCTAGTTAGTGGCCGTAAATAAAATGAATAGACAAATAGAGGGGCACTCGAGCTCAACCGTCGCAAAGCTATGGGATGTGGGGCGGATCGGGTCAGGTACAAAGTACCTACTTTCTTACAACAAGGACAGTGTACTGTGGCTTGTAAAAGTGGCTCGCTCAACCTATTCTCATTCTCAAACTTCAACTCCAACGGTCGAATCTTAAAGGGGGGAAGAGGAAAGGGAAAGACAAAATAGACCATCACATGAATGCTTACGGGCTAGGTAATAACCACAGTCCCTTGACATAGCCCAAACACAACTACACAGCAATTGGGGTTGGGAGCATGGAACTGGGGTTGCGCGAGTATGTTCATAAGAGGCAAAGACACAGAGTAGTGAGGGCAACGGCAGCGAGGGGCACGAGGGGCACGAGGGGCACGAGGGGCATATACAACTTAGCTATATCAATTTAAGAATTGTTTAGAATACCTCACTCTCCTAGCTTAACTCTTCACACCTCCATGACTCGACCACCCCATCGCCATCTCATCTATCATCCCAGCCTTCACCACCTATCTCCATCTTATTAATCGTATAAGATGGCATCGCCATTCCGAGTCGAGCCACTGGAGGAGGAGAGAAAGCGTCGCGATGAGGTCATCGCGGCCGCTGAACAGCTCTGCAAGGGAGCAACGCCCTAGGTCCGCTGACGCCGGCGTCAGAAGCAGGTCCGGAAGAAAATATCACCTATTCGTTAGTTCATAATGACTACATATAAGCAAGTAAATAAAGGCGAGCAAAATAATCACTTTCCTTTATTCCATTCAATTAATATGCAAATTTCGGCTTTATTTGTGTTCTTATTCCGTCTTAAAGTAACAAGGTGCCACCTAGCCGTACGTGAGTCTATTTGTCAGAGGAGCTTGATATGGTTTAACTATATTAAGGTGGCGGGCGCCGCGCCGTTCCCTGCGTCGCCTGCATCAACTCAACCCTCGCGGGCAACACTTCCAGTCCCCCTAGCAGCGCCTACTACGATGCCGTGCGCAGCACCAGGTGCTAGCGCTGTGCCTCTGGGCACAAGTGTATGCTCCTGTGAGTAGTAACTAGGCTTCTTCCTGAGAATTTATGCATATGCTCATCTTGCCCCCCTAGGTCCTGACGTACGTCCGTCCTTCTATATGCCCTCTACTACTGCGTAGCACAAGGTCTATAGAATTATTCGGAAAGTACGAAACTTTCTTCTGGGTTAGCTTTTTACGCCCATAGAGTTCATGCCCGTTGGGCGGTTGGCAAGGGTCAAAAAGGTAGCGATCGGTACCTTAATAGACCCAGTAGTATACATGGTCATGAAAGAATGGACGTACTACCCTGCTTGCGGCTGCTGCAGCGGACGCAGTCCTGGATTGCTATATAAAGCCCTCGGTGCCTTCTGATAGCCTCCCAAACTATTTTCCTTCTAACCACCACAGAATGGCCGCGGCAACCCGCAGCCGAACAAGGTCAAAAGCCTCATTATGGCCATCTTTGCCTACAGAGCTTCGCCTCATGATCTTGAAGATAGTGTCATCTCAGAGGTTTCCTGGCTGGGGTTCTCTTGCGTCTGTGTGCAAAGAATGGCAGGGCGCTTTAGAGAAGGACAATTTCCGCAAGATGAACCTGGGGGTGTCTTGTCTCGACGATTTCGAACGTTTCGCCACGCCGCAAAAGAGAGAGCTTATCCGCCACATCTATCTCAATGTTGAACTACCGCGATACACGCCTACATGTTGTCCAAAACGAGGTTTGCCATTAGAAACAAAACGTACGCCATCGTTAAGGGACGGCCGTATCGTCAGTGGTGGGATAAAGAAACTGTTTTCTATTCTCAGCACTTGGAGACCGGCAAATCACTTGGCATTGGAAATCAATGTATACTCTCCTAGCGACTGCGAACATTGGTTCAAGAACATATACTTGTCCTCCGATAATGTCGAGTATGATGGTGATGACACAATGCCGGATGTATGGAGGGCTGGAAGTCGGTACCATGACTTAGAGCATGGCTGGTGGCATGGTCAACAAGTTAGGAGGCCCCCAAAAGCAGATCTATTACGACTCTTCCGACCCATGCGGTCAGCGGCCCTTGGAAATCTGCCTCGAGTTAAAGCAGTCACCTGCCTCATTATTCGTCGACAACTCCGGCGTTGTATTCCCCCACAGGGACTTGGCCAGTTGCTCAGCAGCTTTGATCGTCTGCAACATATCGTATATGAGCCGTGGGATGGTTATAGAGTTGAGAACAGAGAATTGCTTGAGCGAAGTACGCACCCACCACACCCATATCGCTATACCTACGAAATTCATCTTCTTGTTATATTAAATACGCCCTGATCATTCACCGCTGATGTGTAGAGATAGACCTTGCTATTGCCATGCGAAATAATCTTCCGCATACTCTTACCAGATTAATAGTATTCGAGGACTCCTACAAATTCTACGATCCAAAGCAGCCGACCTACATACCTTCCCCCTACTCGTCCGGCTACTACCCTGGAGCGTTGCCAAGTGCGGTTTTCGCATCTAAAACCCCCAACTTACAGCACCTTGCTATCTCCTTCATGGTCAACGCCGAAGAACTCTTCCGCCACTGCCGTTCGACGTGGAGCTGGTTACGTCTGGAGTCTTTGGCGCTCACATCAGAGCTCCTACAGGACGACTGGGGAAAGCGCGAGCAGCTTGAGAATTTGCTATGTCGAGCCAGTGTCCTTGTGCAGAAGATGCCCAAGCTACGCACGCTTGTGCTTTGGAATGGTGGGAAAGAACATGCCTGCGCATTCATATATCGTGTAGGCAGGGACAGTGCTTCAATCACCTGGCGCGGAACGTGGCGTCTATGGTTGACTCCTCGTGTCGTCAAGTCATGGCAACTCGCTGCGTCGAAGCTACCCTGTTCTGAGTATTCTGAACTCCAAATAAAGGAGGAACGTATTGAAGGGGTCATAAATTCTCACGGAGATGCAATCTATCATCTCAGACTCCCTTGCCAAGTTGTTGAGCCCGCGTCACTTTGGCAAATCCGAAGGGAAGGATACAGTTTAGCGCAACCTTTTATTCAGCCTCCTTCATGACGTACTGTCTGTTTTCAAGAAGATTTTGAGTCGATGTCCGCCGGTTGCATTTCAGCCGCACCGCTACGTCTCCTTGGGCATCGCCAGATAACAATGTATCTGCAGAAAGAAATCCTTTCCATGCCTTCTATCTTCTCTAGTTGCTGTCCACGTTCGACGCAAGTGCGACGTCAACACATACAATGAGTTTATGCCTAACTAGCTAGTAAATAAGTTATCAAAATTAAGGATTGGGTTAAAATATAGGTTTTACTTGACATTAGAAGACACATCGAATTGTCTCGGTGGCACATCACTATCTCAACTCAAAACGACGGTTCTTATGTATTATCATTTCAATATAATCTTGGCAAATTACTTACCAACATCTTATACGATCGACTTTACGACAGTAGACATCCATTACACCACTTCTACCTTCATAATGGGCAAAGTTAGTAAGAATTTCGACTATGGCGGCGCGCTGGACATGTCCGCGGGTAAAAACACTACATTCGTCAAATGGCCTCGTGACAACCTGCCGACATACACGACGCCAGACCGGTGGCCCTTATACGCTAAACTCAAGATTAGAAGGATTATACACTTGAATTGTTTTAGCTTTAGCCCTCCAATCAATGCCACGGGTCAATGTACCATTTCTTTTTTCTTCTTTTGCAAAGTGCTTGCCTTGTAGGCACTCGCTCAAGACACGACGCTAGCCGCTTAGATGACGACTGCGGCGTCAATCCCACTGTCAACGTCACATCAACAGACATCTACGGCACCACAACAGGTCGGTCTGGCGGTTCCTGATGTGAGACCGCTTCCGTAGGAAGGCCTCCCGTGGGAAGGTCTTCTGAGGAAGATATTACTAGTATACAGTCCTTAGTAGTTAAATAGATAGTTGCAGACTTAGTCTTCCAGGCAGTCTCATTCAATACAACAACTATTGAACTACCATTTGGGTTGCCTACCACCCTACTTGTCAGTCTTCATCCCAGCAGTCACACGGACACAAATGCTTACTGAGATTTAATCCTAACTGGAACTTTTCCCCTATGCTAGGGAAAGGCATCGAGAAGAACGACAAGTCCTTCAAAGATGGATGCGAAGTGTCGCAGAAAGAAGTGTTGTCTCTAACCATTGTCTTGTGCTCAATTTAACCTTCCAATTTCTGGACCAATCATCTTCATCTTCATCAACGGCGAATTCCTCACCAATGTCGGATCTAGAGGAGAAAATTCTTGTGTGCTTCCGCCACAGGTAAGCCTTTTTCTCCTCTAGCTCATCGTCTATCATAAAACACAGGGGAAAATCGTCGCCCTCGGATCTTTGACGAATTTGTGCTTCGATATACCCGCGCCTTTCGCAGTGCTCGAAAAGGCCAAGTCTGGCTGTTTCGTCATGATTGGATGTATGGGAAATCAACTCTTAATCGCTTTAAGTCTTGTGTATAACTTATATAGATGTATGTATAATCTTAGTCTTAACCTTGTCTTAACCCGTATTAGCGGGTGAAAGGAACCCTTCGTACTAGCGACAATAGAAAGATTGTTGTGTTACCGCCCTGTGGCTAACTTTGTCCACTCAAAACTTTACGAGAGCAAGCTAGTCGAAAAGTATCGTATAAAATGGGCATGAAAGCGAGCCAGCGTTAGTCTACTACATGCCTAAGGATGGCAAATGGGTAAATAAAGGGTTCAGATTTGGTGCCGACGCTGTTAGGAAGACGGGGGCTAGAACACAGATAATCAAAATCGGGGCTAGGGCGTCGCGGAGTATCAAAAATATGAGATTAAGAGTCTAATTAGAGCCAAGCCCACAGACCGCGTCTCTGTTTAAAGCGTCATGTGCTTCCGGTCCGCTTCGGGAAACAACCTAGTCTAAGAGAAGGACAAGCCAACTATTAACACTCGCGGCTAAACTCTAACCCATGTCGCTACCTAGCGACACGCTCGTACTACGAACCAGGTGAATACGAAATGCGTAGCATCGGTCTCTTTTCCCATACCGCTAAGCCGGGCTCATGGAAGGCCAAAATATCCACGAGCCGCCCAGATATACCGGAGATCTTGCCTAAGGCGGCGAGTCTTAGGGGAAAGCATTCGGATAGCCGACACCACATGGGAATGTTATAAGATGCAGCAAGCTGTACATTTACTAGCAGTAGCGTAAAGTAGAATTGTTGTTTCTAGGTCAATACCTCGCATCACCATCACGTCGCGACAATTGTATATAAGGCGGACCGAAAATGCTCTTCTCCGCCATTACCGCCCTCGCCCTCGCGGCCGCCGTCTCAGCACGCGCGGTCCCGAGTCCGGTGGAGATCATCAAACGCACGCACACCGTCGGCACCGTAATCACCAAGTGCTCTAAGCCCGGCGTCCTCGCGCTGGCGTACGATGACGGTCCGTACCAGTTCACGTCCTCCCTCGTGGACACTCTGGACGCCGCCGGTGTGAAGGGGACATTCTTCTGGACGGGCACGTTGTACGGGTGCATCTACAACCAACGTGCCGCCGTCAAGAAGGCCTTCGATAATGGCCGTAGGTGTCTTTCTACCACAGCTGGGGAGCACGAGATTCGCTAACTCTAGTGCGCTGTAGACCAGGTTGCTAGCCACACATGGTACGTATCTCTCCTCTCCCGCGTTGTTGGAAGAACAAGCCGTGCCCCGGGGGCTCGCAATACCCAACTATAACAATCCCAAGGCCGTCAGAGAGCCAAATAAAAAAAAAAAAAAAAAAAAAAAAAACACTCAACTCACGCTCTCTTACTTACCCCCTCCAGGACGCACTCCCACATGGCCTCGATGAGCGCGGCGACGATCCAGAGCGAGATGGAGAAAGTAGAGCAGGCGATGGTGAACATCTTCGGGCGCAAGCCGGCGTACGTGCGCCCGCCGTACCTCGAGACGGGCGGGCAGTTCCTGAGCGTGATGCGCCAGATGGGCTACAGCGTCATCAACGACGACATCGACACGGGCGACGTGAGTAGATCTCGGGGTTATTTTCTACTTGTTCCAGCTCCTTTTAAACTAGGAGATTTCCTCTTCGGGCCGATATAGTGTCCAGAAGCTTCTGAAGTCCTCATAAACCCACTTGAAATGGTGATGACTGACTCCGAGTTCTCCAGTGGAACAACCAGTCGCCCGCGCAGAGCGAGGCGCTGTTCACGCGCGCCGGCGCCGGCGGCAACGGGCACATCCCCCTCATGCACGAGACGTACCAGTCGACCGTCACGACGCTCACCAATTGGCTTATCAACTGGGCGAAGACTAACAATCTCAAGATTGTCACTGTTGGTACGTTGTGCACTTATTTCTAATTCTTTGCTGCCTGGGCTTCTTTCCGCTCGGCTCGCCCCCTGCCCGCCGAGATTTGGGGGTTTCGCACGACGCGACGTTATTTGCTGGGTGTGAGTGCTGACATTGTGACCCGTGGTGTGTAGCCGAGTGCCTCGACGATATCGACGGCATGTATAAGAATGGAACTTTCCCCAGCAACGGCGCCACTACTTGTTAGGTAGCCTGCACAGGCGCTACTAGATGCGAGCAGCGAAACTAGCATCTCGGTCTTTCGACCTCGGCATCCTCGCGGCTGTGTCTGCTGTGTGCCTATGGTATATATACGTGATCTGATGTGAGGGAAGGAATAGTTTTTGAGCCGGCCACTCGTCATTCAGACCAGCCCGAGATACGAAAATATAAATTAGTCATGAAGATAAGGCCTGTCACCACCGTCTGTGTAGAACCACACGAGTGAGCGTAGCCTTGCATTTAGAGACCATCGACACGGTGATTGTTTCCCCCATCTAGGACGTCACTTGCTACGTGCGTGGAGATACGGCAAGTTGGTGATATTGCTACAGAGCCCCTACCTGCATTATAAATAAGGTTAATACATATTGGGTTAAGGCCATTGCCTTTCGTAATCCAAACGTGCGCTGTGCGTGTTATATGGGGATATCCTGGTCGTAACTATCCATCAAAAGATTCCCAAAACCTTTTATCAAAATTCGCCGCTCCCCAATAAATACTCCGACCAACGCCCTGTGGAATCTCCACGACCCTAAGATGACGCGGCATTATTGCTGCTTTATATACCCTTCTTAGTTTCAAGCCACTAAACGTCTAGCATGCTCCTGATTTGTTGAGGGGGTGCGGTTATAGACACACTGCTACGTGTGCTCGAGCTCCTGTTATAGCTGCCGCTGGGCTGGGTTCGGGGCTCCCTGTCCTGACTACCGTTTCCTGTAGGTGCTGGGTGCGAACTCGGGCTACTAGCATTTGGGAAGAGAAGGCTTGCGGCTACTTGAACCGTTTGGTCGGCTCTTCGCTGATTTAACTTTCCTGCAGGAGTGTATGGAGGTGGGGCGGTGCGACTGGCAACGCTCGGTGCCCTGTGTATCGAGCTCATTTCAAAAGCATTGCTAGTCGTGGAAGCGACTTCCGCATTTGCGGCTCTTTGCTCGGCAACATGCTGAACCCGCTGGCCACCTCCGACTTCTCGCACATTGCGGTAGAGTTGATCTCTAACAACATCTCCGGTGCCTACTTCACCACGAACTCGTCGCCACCAGGCTGGCTTGTGCTGTATGCCCAGTTCCCGATCAAGCTCAGCGCCTCTTTCGCGTCGCTGACGAATTAGGTCTTTGTCTTCGTTAGGCCGCAGGAAGCCAGAGACACAGAGAATGATGACGAGTAGAAGAGCCGGAACGTAACCTCCGACGTACATGGCGACGAGGTTCGTGTCCTTCTTCAGGGGTGAATAATTGAATTCCCACGCAGCCAATGCTTGGTACGCTATAACGACCAGACCGAGGGGAATCATGAGCAGGAAACGGAACGGCACGTATCGAATGAACCCAATGACTCTGTTTAACCAGCCGCGATTCCGAGCCTCGTAATGCCGAACGGAGTGCCAGAGGGATACCAGAATAGTAAGCCAACTGATAAACAGCAAGAATGGGGCGATCTTGAAGCGGACATCAGTGGCGGCCGGTATAGCCTTAGTAATGGTTTGCTCGGGGTCGCGTTGAAGCTCGACGGCCCCCCAGTTTCGTGGAATAACGAGAAAGAAGTCCTAAGTCTATTAGCAATTGATAGGAGTGTGGCGAGGGATAAACAAATAACTCACCAGCCACCACCACAGGTAGAAGAACAATGGCAGCCAGAACTCAAACATGCCTCGTCTATCGGTCTGCTGCAGCACGAATGGGTTGGGGTCGATGAACTGCCTCTCCATCCAGCTACCCCAGTGGCGTACCGACTCCCACACCAAGGCTAGGGAACCCATATTCATCAGGAACCAGAAGAAGACGTTGAGCACGAGCGGCAGCTCCACTACGCGGTAGCGATCTACATCGATGCCGGTAAAAAGGCCGATCAAGGCAGCGGCGCAAATGAATATGGCCCAGTACCACTGCCATCTCCTGCCGATGGGGTAAAATCTCTTTTCCGCTGGCAGATAGAGCTTCCCATGACGAGTGAGGTTGACCAGGACAAAGACCAGACACAGGGCGAAGGCGACGGCAAAACCGACCCCGATATTAGCGCGCGGGCCGCTTGGCTGCGTAGCAAGGTAACACCATGTGCTGTTAACTAATTGGGTTCACGGGATGTTAGCGATGCGCGCTGAAAAGCTGGTGATGGTGGGACCTGGAAGTAGACAGTACCAAAAGTGCCATTGTTCAAGAGGAGAGGCGGCGTGTACGGCTGGTCCACGAGATAACACCGCGACCAGTTGCTCAATGTCCAGTTGCCCGTGTAGAGGGTGTAGTTCCAATGGTTGAGAGTTGTCACATTGAAGTGGACGCCTCCGATGATGGTGTCGGTCGCATTATCTCCCAGCGGCCACGACGGCAAATCGCGTGCGAGTATACCGGCCATGTTTTGAGAGGGGGGTTCGGCGGTGTCGTTCTCGCGCGTTGGGGTCTCGTTGGTGCCGTGCAACAACAGTTCGTCGCCCTAGACGCCCTGGACGGGGGGGAGATTCGCTCGCGGCGACAAGGCTTGGGCTTTCGGTACTACGTCCCTACACCATGCGTACTGTACGTGCGGTTACAACGCTGGCCGCCGGGTGCGATCTTGGGCAGGACGAGGGCGATGATGGCGCGAATTTCAACGTGCCAAAGTGAAGCCAGGTGGGCGAGAGCTTACTTAAAGAGAGGGAATATTTTGAAAGGGCTCAAGGGCCTTATCGCTCAATGGCAACGCCAATGCCAGCGCCGGTCCTTCCGAGTAGTTATGGACCCATAAGTCCGCATCCATGCGATCCTCTGCTCGAAATTCACTCACGAGCCCCACATCGGCTTGACGCAAGATTTTCATTGGTCACCAGGTGTTGTTTAGTGAGCAGATAGACAAATTCCTCAACGTCATGTTCCTCTTCCCCGGTTCTGGCCGGCTCTGCTCTAGCTCCGCTATGCCGCTGGTGCATTGCCAAGCAGAACTGCCGCTCGCGCATAGTGGTGAAAACCCATCCTGTCAACCCACAGTACGGACCGGATTGCGGGTTTTGTTACGGGTCAGCGCCAGCCTTAAAGCGCCCTTAAGGATGATGCTGGTTGGTTGGTTGGTTGGTTTCGCACCTGACTGTGAAGTCCTAACGAGGTTCAAAAGGATTAGAATAGGTTGCAATTTAGTTCATTTATTTATTTTATAATTCTAATTGAGTGATCGCTGCCCCGGGATCTCATCTCATGCATGCCTGATTAGGTGCCATCCGGTCCCCCGTACCTATGTGCAGGCGTGTACGGTAAGTGCTACATAGTGCCTACCTAACCTAAGGTTAAGTCATTCGGAGTCAGGTGCAGCTACGTACCTACACAGCTATACGGTACCTTACATGTATCAATATGTTGCTTGCAACCAAGCAGGCTTTCTAGCAATGTGAAAGGAAAAGCAAATTCTATGAAGCTTGTGGTGACGATGATGTCTATCGCGCTGAGCCTAATTGGAGACGGCGCACTCAATTATGTATATGACCCAGTAACTACATGTGGCATTGAAACAATACATCTTACCTACCTACCTAGGTATAACTACCTCCGTACACTTGCCTACCTTTGTACCTTATGTAGGTACCTATCCCTACCTACGTACATGAGTAAGAGGTACGCATTGCCACCCACTACCACTTTTCTGCTGCCTCTTTCCTTTTCGCCGTTGTCGAAGTATTCCAGTATGTCTCTGCTATGTCTTGTTGGTGCATATCGCCCGGTAAGATCGACACTGGTCGCCTATTCCCGCGCTCACCAGGCGGGTATTATCCGCTGGAGGATCATAGTCGCGCAGGAATGCAGGCTACCTCCGTACAGTAGCTCACCAGTCCCGGCAGCATCCGGACCTATACCATGAGCTGCGCTCTTCTTTACTCGATTTCTTCGTTACTTCACGCAGTGACGAGCGGACATGATTCTATGGACTGTTCTATTATTCTATTCGATACGAATAGGTTTATCTAGCAGCTGCGGCCCTCTCGTCATGGGCCTCGATGTCGCGGTTGGAATGTCTCTTTTAAGAGGTGTGGTTTCCTCTCCGCTAGTTCCATCATCATCTGTCCAAAAACAGCATTTCCCCAGCCGAACCTGCGATGTCGTGGGTTGTCAGTCTATGTTCTGGTCTAGCCCTCCTGCGGCATAGTCGACAAGTCAAGTAAAACGAACAAGTCAACGCAATGAAGGGAGGTATGCACTAACCATGATCTAGTCCACTGGGTTGCGTCAAAACTATTGACACTCTCGTGAATTAAACCGAACCGGTCTGTGCTTTGTAACACCTCCCAGATCGAGTTGATGATCTCGTCGTCATCATCCGTCGTCATTGCCCGAGTGATGGCGGCCATGGGCCACTGGCATACTTGGAGTCAGTCATCATCATTGTGAGTATATTTATGAGGACTTCAGAAGCTTCTAGGCAACGTATTGGCTCAACAAAGGAAACTTGTGCTTTAAAATTGTGCTGAAGCAAGAAAAATGATTCCGATAATTACTCACCGCGGCGCCGGGCTTGATGTGCGGGCTGCCTACGGCGTTAATCACAGGGCCCTGGCACCACCACGGATTCGAACGCGAAAGCACGAAACGGCGCGTGTTCTGGTAAACCGAGTCGTTCATAGCCAGGTACCCTAGTGACGGCGCGGAGAGTAGGGACGGGATGTTAGCGTCGTCCATCAGATTCTGCCCACCAAAGCCGTCTACCTCATAGGCAAAGATGCGCTGGCCGTTCGGTGCTGTAACGACGCCGAACTGCTCGATCCCCGCTCGTATTCCCGCCGCCATGTCACGCATCTCTACCGCGAGGTTCTGCGGCGCATTCGGCAGCTTTTCCATGATAAGCGCCGTGGCCTCGAGGTACCGTGATAACATCATCTAGTGTTTGAAAAGGATGTCAACTCGGCTCCTTAAGCTTTACTTTCTAGAATCATCCGGGCCGCGGCTGCGATTATCTTCGAAATAAACGAATACATACTACGGCAAATGTTAGCCCTCCAATAACGGATTCTTCCAGAAAAATGGCTAAAGAATTGGAACGACAAGTTTCAATACATACCATTTGCTGCAATATTGAAATCATAAATAGCGGCATCATCGGAAGGGCGGAAGGGCGCTCTATAATACGATCAGTATTCATTTTACTCTTAATTCCCCCATCCTTTCTCTCTCTTTTTTCCTTTCTTTTACCTTACCATCCCCGTGTCATTGACCGGGTAGCTCATTCCGTTGTTACCGAGCGTACCAAACGCCGTCATAGTTTGCGATTGGAACTAAAATACTCGGAGTTAATTATCTCCATCTCTAGTATCATTTATGAAGATCTTAGTAGTTTCTAGGCACAATCTTCAACAAAAATAGGAAAACGAGGAAGCGCGCGCTCTAGAAATCGAGTACTCACGGTGTAGGCCGGCGGAACCCATGAGCCATCGGGCGCGTAGGTTGGCTTGCGTAGTGCCTCAGACGCGGATAGGATTGATTGCACAGCGTGGATCCACTGGAACTTGCCGAAGAAGTCGACGTCGCCTGTTGACGTGTAGTAATCGTGCGACAGTTGTAGGAAAGCCCCGAAGTCGTCGAGCTCGAAATTGCAAGTGAAAACGATGTTACGGTCGTACTAAAACATCTGGAATTAGTTATCGATGAGGATCTTTGGAAGCTTCCAGCACAACTGCCATCAAAACAGCAAAGCCTGTGCTCTAGAAATCGCAAAAACAGGGAGAAAACGGCACTGAGAACTCCTTACCGGAGGGGTCACCGAGTACGCCGCACCGTTAGGTTGTGAGTGCATGTTAGCCTCGGGAGGCGGGAGAAAGGCGTTGCAGTACGGCGAGGTTATGAGGTAACGGGCCTGCATGTTAATCGCGCCGCGAAAGATGGAGGCGATGTCGTCGCTGCTGCTCTTCAGCACGCTTCGATAAGGAGCGACCTGGTTTGCCGAGTCCCGAATCCACATCGCGTCGATGTCGCCCGTGATGATGAAAGCTAGCTCCTCGTCCGTATTGTTCGCCGCAAAACCCCGCCATTTGATCGCCGTATCGATTGTGTTGGGGTATGTGTTCTCGAACAGACGGAAGAGGTCGGGGTCGGTGGTCAGATTCTTCATCCGAAGGATGGCATCTTCGACTGCACTCGAGTTGAATGTTCGGCAGGCCGGCTCGGGGCGTTGGTAGGCGAGCTGGTAGGCTCCGGTCGAGTAGGGTTCGTGTCGGTACTGCGAATAGCTCGAGTAACTTGGGCAGCTCGCATTCACATGTCCGACTAGACCGGTGACCGCCGCGACTATTGCCGCAAGCCGTCTCGCATAGTGTGGCTGCATGGCTGCGCCCATCTACCTACTTCCACTACGTAGAGTCGGGCCAAAATTTCGAGGCGCACTTATACTAGACCCAGGAAGTACGGTCACGCACGCGCCATCCGGGCAAATGTCTCGAAGGACCCCTAGACTCAAAACAGGATCTAGAGAAGGGCGGGTTTCAATCCATCCCAGGATCGTTACTGTACCAAGGACGCCAAGAAAGCCAACATACCTAACATTACCCCAGACCTCAGCTGCTCCGCGCATATCCGTTTCAGGAAACCGACTAATCTAAATCAATGCCAAGGTGGGATAGTTCAAAGTATAACTATAATTCGGTGTTGCGTCTCTATGGAACATTGGACATGATATGCCCAAAGCCAACGTTGAGTCACATGTCAAGAGGTGTAGATATCGAAACTGATAGTAGGTACAACAGACTAATCACCTACCCAGAATCAACAGAGACAGAAACTTGGTGAGGTATCGTAGATTGGCAAGATAAACTCAATTACATTGAAGCCCTTAGTTAATGTAGGCCGGACACTTCATTTGGATACATAATTGGTCCCATGGCATAGACAGAGATTCTGGTGCCTGAGGCTCAAAGTAAGCAGTTGCCATCAAGCCTTGGGGTCATTAACGCTGCGACGATGACTCTATCTCGAGGATAAATATTCCAGAATTAGAATTACATGATACCATCTACCTGGATAGGGGTATCAGCACGGTATTCATTAACAGAAAGGCCACTAAATAGTTGATAGTATACTAGGGGCCGAGAGTCGATACTTGTACCACGAGATAGTATTCTGGCTCGAAAGGATGTTGGTGACAGTATGTAATATGCTATTGAAAGTTTCTTCCTTTTCTCTTCTTTAGCCCTATTACTATCAGTGAAGTCCAATTTGCAATCGCTACAAGATTGCCAAGCCTGGCCGATGGACAGATATTTGACCGCCTACTTGAGCCTCAAGATCTACTTGGCTACTGGCCTTAATGATACACTACCTACTAATTCCAACATTATTTACGCACAGCATGGCATCTTACAAGTAGATTCGACCATACGATATAAATAAAGTTGGGGCTTCACGGACTGCATACATGCGCTACCTCAATCCTCAATCCTTATTGGGGTTTAGGCTACTGAGGTACCTAGGCATGTACAGCTTACGGTACTGTACACAGGGGTCCCGGACATTTTGGATAGAGCTTCGATTCCCTCTTATATCACGATCCCGGCAACACTTACAGGCTCACAAGCTCCGGGACCACCTTGTCCGCACATGATCAATCATTACAGACGGGTAACATATTTATGTGGTCAACGCAGCTATTGACATGCCCCTTTTAAAACTAACCATAGTATTCGTGGTGTGTGTTTCTCTCTTTTTCAAAGCCTGCTCCTCTAGACAGGCCGCATGAGTTGCATCTAGTCTACTTAAGAGGTATCTCACATTCAGGTAGGTATCTAAGAAAGGTGCGTTGTTGATGCGAAACTGGACGCATTTTTAACCGTAGACCGTGGTACGGATTCGTGGCGAATAATGCCAAGGTTGGGCGTTTGAACCAATAGTATTGCTTCCTTTCACGGATATCGTCGATGAAAAAACACAATGTCCCAATTCATGTCACCTTAGGTCCCTACCTCCGTGGAGGTACCTTGTATCAGGTAGGCAAGACCCCTAGCTTCCAAGTGTTAACCCCACACAGAATAGATAGGTGCGGAAAGCCTGCAGCCAAGTCGTCCACACCTGATCAAAATACACGCATACCTCATGTATGTAGGTATGTAGACGAACAATATAATTAGTGGAGGCATCGTACACGCCGAACCGTTTGACAAGCAAGACCCTTTGCGCCAGTGCTGCTCAAGGAACGTGAAAGTGGAGCAGGACCCTGGATCAGCACTGCGCTACCTACAGTGGGTAGGGCGTACCTGGACAGGCCCTGGACATAGGAAGCTAGCAACCTTGCGGTAAAGCGCCGGTAAAAAAGGTGGGCGCTCTAGCGCATTCCCGGTACAGGTTTGTCACAACACAAGGTCCTACAAGCCTGGCACGCCCGATGCAGAGGGTTTGGCTCGATCCACAAATGCTCCCCACAGGCCATCGGGATCGAGCCCAACGCTGCTCCCATCGCGACATCGAGATAGGTAGGTCATCCTCCACCATCCTCGTCTCCTGCTGCTCATTGTCCTCCGCCGCCCTCACCAGATCTGCGGGCGATGCGATTGCCACCCAGGGCCTGGACACACCACTCACTCACTCACTCTACTTTTAGGCCATGGCTGCTACTAAAACCCCGGCGAGGGTATTCGCACTTTTTGTCCTACGCCGATCTACCGATTTCCCCATCACACCCATCCCACATTTATCTCTCTAGGTACTTCTCTCGAATTTGCTTTGGCTGCTTGACAATCTCGATCATGCACGATACTCCTCCTATCTAATCCTCCTATCCACTTAGGTCGGTATTCATTGTATTCTTCCTCCATCCCTCCCGCCTCTTTCTCCTGCGCAATCCCTCTCTCGTCATCTCCGTACCAGCAAGCAACAGTCTCGACCGATCGCTGCCACCAGATTGTCCACACGTCCGTCCACTCATCCATCTTTTTCTCACACATCCTCTCGGCTCTCTCCCGGTCTCGGTCTATTCGCGTTCCGTTGCAGTGTGTTGCTACTCACCGCGGGAACGTCCCCCATGACTCTAATCTGACCTTGAAAACACCTACCATCGCTGGCTGCTGCACTATCACGGCTTCCCAGCGAGTTATCGCTTGATTTATCCGTTGCGTCCTCGTCGCCTTGCGGTATAAGGTATACTCGCGGCGGGGGCATAGTGTGACTGGCGTAAGACAATCGATAATAATAGACGGAACGTACCACTACTGAGTACACATGTGCTGACCACTGTACGTATGACGTCGCAATCCACCCTCCATTCCACCCCGAATCTACTCCTTTCTTTTACTTAACCTCCTTCGACGTGCCACGCCTGGCCGGCGTAAGACCTTCCCTATACAAGTGTTCCATTGTCTATACCCGGCCGTGAAATACCCAACTTGCCTATGCCACCCATGCCAGATGAACTTTATTTCCATTATAGCTTCTAGGCATAAGCTTGTCTTCCATAACTTTTGGCCGATGCTAGGCTTCCGCCCCATTCCACACCACTTTCTTGTCCCTCAAGCAAAGTGCCTACTATAATTGACAGCTGGCCGGAATACAGATTAACGAAGATACGATACCGCCTTATGGACGATATATTGTTGTGGTCGACCACAACCACCATGGCCATTTGGAAGAATCCTAGACCAAAACCTAATCTCAGATCTATGTAAACATACCAATCAATTATGGCAGACCCCCAGAATACGCAGGAGGGTATAAATCTGCCTCCTACCCCCATCATAACGTATACGAATCCCAGGAGAACAACTCCCGAGAACTCTATTACCTTGCGACATCATCGCATCGCCCGGGATGGCTCGAGACGACACCCCCCGCCTGCCATCCCAAATGCCCACTCAAGTGCCGTCAAGGCCCAAGTGAAGCATCCAAGAAGGAATTCATCAGACGAAAGTAATGAGACAGGGTGGAGCGACCCGAGGCAATGGTTCGAACAGTCGAACCAGAATGCGAAGGATTCACTATACCCCGGCGCCATGGATGTTGATCCGCCATTCTTCCAGAAAGAAACGGACTCATCGAACGAAGAGACTCATAATGTCGTGCAATCGCAAACTCCGGCGTACAGACACGCGCAAGGTCGCGGGGCTTCCTTTCGACCGAGCCTAGCGAAAAGCAGTAGCGCTGATGATTACCGGAGTGTCATTGATGACTTGACTATTGAAAACAAGCGCCTAAGGGAAGAATTGAGGAAGCTTAAGCAGATGGGTCCGGACTCTCTACGCAATGACAAGCTCTTTGAGGTCAAGGTACATGGTTTGCCGAGCACGAAGAAAAGGGAACTTGAAGCTACGCTACGAGATTTCACCACAAAGCTTGAGCGATCAAGCACCAAAACCTCAACCAGCCGAAAGAAGACATCAGGGAAATCCAAGGAAGGGCATTCATCTGCCTCGAAGCACCCTTCATCGACTTCGGGTTCTAACTCTAGACCTGTTGATTCGGCATATGCTTCTATGGGAACAGGGCAGAGTTCGTCCTCCCACCTGTTACCGGGGCAGGCCAGAGCCGCCCGGTTGCGATCGAATCAGAACATTGAGGATTACTTGCGAGATATTCCCGAAGGACTTTGGCCGAAGCCTGCACGGATGACTGAGCATGAAAAGAAAAAGCTTGTCGTCAAACGATTAGAGCGCCTTTTCACTGGTAAAATGGGCCATTCGGGTGACCAGCCGGTGTTATTTAACAAGCCGCCGCCGATTGGAGGAGACGTCAAAATGGAAGATGCCACTGCCAAAGTTACCCCGGTGCAAGAAGCTGCCCGCGAAGCCATGATCCGAACGGGAGAGCGACGCCCGAAGACCAGTCACTCACATGCTCCGGTTTCCGCTTCTAATACACAAACCCAGTCACAATCTCATTCGAACTCACATTCCTATGCGGATCAATCCAACTCCCGCGACAACGACAAGGACAGTGGCAGCGGCAGCAAGCACGGTAGCGGAAGTGGTGAGAGAAGCGCCAAAGACAGTAAAAACACGTCACCGCAAGATGGCATGCAGCCTTCGGAACAGCGACCCACTCGTCCACGCGACCTGGACCCTGATCGGAGGCAGGTCCCTGCGGATAACATGGAGTACATACGTCATTTGGGCATCGTTGCACCCAATTCCCAGCCACACTTTTCGGCTAGAGATGTGTCGCCAGATGCGGAAGGTTGGGTATACCTCAATCTCCTCGGCAACTTGGCGCAGCTGCACATTCTCAACGTCACGCCGGACTTTATTCGTAGGGCGGTGTCAGAAAAGAGTACCAAATTTCAGCTATCCCCGGATGGCCGAAAAATTCGATGGCGCGGCGGCGATGAGGGGACCAGGTTTACAAGCGATAGTTGCAGCAAATCCCCGGGCGACCAGTCGAGCGACGATACAGACGGGTCAAATGAGCACGGCCAGCGCAAAAAACAGAAGAGGTCCAAATTCAATCTAGGCGCCCAGGACTCCAACTCTTCCGATGGCTTCCACTACAAACCCCTCTTCGTGCATCATTCATCCTCGTCCCGCGACGAGCAGCCATCAGGGGTGGATGACAGTGGCTCCTCAAACGGGCAGTCTGAAGACAGCAATCTTGGGCACCATTCGAGATGGGACCAGAGCGGTGTTTCGACTGGCCTGTCACAGCGCAAGCGGCGGCGGGATGGCGCCATAATCTACTACAGCGGGGCCCCCTTCTGCACGGATCTCTCTGGTGACTACCGGTACGGCGAAGTGTCCCCCGACACATACGATATGACGTCATCGGGTGATCAGCCTATGCAGGAAGACCCTGTCTATCTCCACCTCGTCCACCGTCCCTACATCAACCGGTCCCCATCGGGATCGTCGATTCCATTCAAGCCACTAAGCGAGCTCAATTCGTATTACAGCATGACGGATCCTAATGGCGGCGGCGATGAGAATATGACAATCAGTGACTCTGACGATTCTATCGACGCAGATTTCGGGTGGTCCGACACCGATCAACAAGCTCGATTGACTACCTTCGAGGCAAGTGGCTTGGGCGGCGTATATCCAGATGATCACTTCATTGTCGTTGTATCTACTAGGCGCCCCACAGAGGCCACGCTAGATGACGATAGCGGCGACGAAGACGAGGACGACGGCGAGGACGACAACGGCGACGAGCACGATGATAATGATGATGATGAAGATGTTAGGCGGGATAGACATGGGTCATCAGCGCCACAATCTAGATTTGTGGATCGTCTTAGCCATGACACTGCCACCTCACGAGGTACAACAGATTCGATTGCTGCTACACTAGCTCTGATGGCGACCAGATCGCCCGTGCCAAGGCATACTTCTGCTCGCAAGCCACTAACAGTGAAGATTGGATATATGGCCAGTGAGGTTCAGCGCTTACAACCTATACCATTGCCACCACCAGCCTTCTATCATCCATCGACCGACTCGGATTCCGATGACTACGGTTCTAGTTCGGAAGACGATATCTCAGTTTCTTCTGAGAGGAGCATTTTGAGTAAACGGCCCATAATCGAAGGTAGTCTAGACTCTGACAATCGCGATCTTTCTGGCAACGATGAGGAGGACGAGCATTCAGACGGTGGGTTAGATTTTGGCCCCAGTACAAGTATATCCAGGATGATGAGTAGGGAATCTGGGATCAATCTTGGAGATGGGCCCTCCATACCGCCATTGCAAAAAAATACAACTGGAAGCTCGGTTGCCACTGCCGGCGGCCTAGGGAGCGGGTATTATAGTTCCATGGAAGACGCATAAATCGCTTTTTCCCGCTTCGCCGTCTTCTAAACTTCTTGTTGGCATTGTTTTTGGGTACCTGGTCTTGGGTCATTTTGGGATCATAGAGGCTTTAGGCTATGTCTACGAGGTGTTATGGCGAACGTCTTTTTTTAAAAAGAAGATATATTCAAACGGCAGAATGATTCCTACAAGGGCTCTCTGCTAATATTTATGCAGCAATGCCCTGTTCATATCTAGCGCATCTAGCGCAGTGTACAAAGAGCGAGAAATCGAGAGGTGTTAAGTTTAATCAAGACAATGCACCTTTAAACACTTGTGATATTCCACTGAATGAGACAATGGTGTATGATGACTATAGATAGCCGTCAGCTTTTAGCTGTATATATGATAATTTGGTGAATATATTTGTTATATTTATTTCATGAAGGGGCTAAAGGTTTACTGGTTAAGCAACTTGGCCATAGGAGGAACGCATAATAATATGGTTTATTTTATAACTATTAAGCTTTTATTTTATTATTAATATATTATATTAAAAAAATAAAATTATAAGTTATATTGTTTTTTTATATTAAATAATGTTATTTTAGTGAGCTATTTTAACTACACTCTTTTTTAGTTCAAACAGCTCGTCTGGCCGCAAAATTCGAACTCAGAAGCTCTTACAGTTTCTTGATCGCAGCTACGCCTCAAGCTGCAAGAAATTCTACGTCCTTGCGGGTATGACTTCATCCCTCAAAATCTACCTAGTATTTGTGAGTGGATATGGTCTCATCCCATGTTTTGTCAGTGCGCGGCGCCTGCTGTACCCGGACTAATTTCGAAGCACTTCACTTAGGTGCATATACGGCAGAAAAGGTAGTGGAAAATCAGTCTAGAGTCAGTCTAGATTATCGTCCCATGCTCTACTGTGTATGTCAGCCTTCCGACAAAACAACGATAATTCCTAAGCTATCCTGTGGGCAAAACCACCCGTTGAATTATCATTTAAACAAGAGCAAGAGGGCTATCATGAGATCACGCTTGGTGTTTTCATATGACTGACCACGTAAGAACTATTTATGCCGTTCAAACAGTGCGCAAGAGTACACGAAAACCCATCTGGTGTCAGGTGACAATATAACCAACCCGTAGGGTGGTTATATTCCTAGGTTCTGGCTATATATTTAGGTGCCAGGTCCCCCTGGGACCTGGAAGGTTCAGGAATCAATTGACTACTCTATTGAGCCCTAACTATCCTTCTTTCTAGCCGTAGGCTAGTCTTCTATTCACTCTGTGCCAAATCCACGGACATCTGGCCACGCCGCAACCACACTCAGTCATCCTCTGCTTTGAATCACTCGGCCACCTTGTAATTAGCGTAATCAGAGGGCACAGGAAGAATGTCTCCAGCCCACTGCTCGAGCGCCGCCTCGATTGCTGGTCCTCCATATTTCCGCATCATACTGTACTTCTCTACGGCTGCAGGGTCGGAGTCGGACACCTTCTTATCGCTGAACGGATAAGGAACGGGAACCTGCAGGGCTCTCTGGAAGCCCGGGCGCTTCTCCAGTTTGTCATGCCAAGCCTTCTCGTGAGGGTATTTATTGATGTCGATGCCGCACCACTGTGTGGAGTGGGTGAAAATGAAGATGGCAATATCGGCCACCGTCAAACGGTCACCAGCAACATATTCGGATGTTGACTGATCATCATCAGCTCCGACGGCGCTTTGGGATACAGTTAGGTAGAAGGGAAGCAGGGAAGCATACTAGTCGTTTCTCCAGAACATGATGGAGCCTCCCACACTCGGACAAGAAGCGCTTGGAAGCGTACGGGACGGGCTCGGTGGCGTAGCGGTTGAAGTGGGCTGATTGCCCCATCATCGGTCCCAGGCCTGCTACTTGCCAAGAGAGCTGACCAAGAAACGATGTTAGAAATCTGGCTCCCAGAGGTAAAGCAAGAGCCAACCTACCCAGGACAGCTGTGACCAGTATTCAGGGGTTCCAATGGGGTAGGAAAGCTTGTGCTCCTTGTCAAACTCGCTGATAAGGTACAGCAAACAGGCAGCACTCTCGAATACGGTCACGGAGGTACCATCTTCTTTGACGTGGACGATGGCGGGCATGCGTCCGTTCGGGTTCATGTGTGAGACATACCAGTCAGCGCGAGTCTCGCCTGCAGCTATATCCAGGTTGACATAGTTGTAAGTAATACTTGAGCATGTTGTTAGCATGGGAGTCGTCTGCTCAATATAGTAGCATGGTGGTTTACCCGAGTTCCTCAGCTGCAATCGTCAGCTTGTAGGGGTTAACGGCAAGACAGCCGTAGATATTCAGACCCGGCTTAGGAACTCTCTCGGGCGGAACACCAGCCCACTTCTGAGATGAATCAGCCATTTTTGTGGCAGTGAGAATGTGATGGTCTGAACGGGGTCTGTGGTGAAAAGTAGGAGGGAACAGAGGCGTGCTGGCTATCATGTATCCCTTTGAATGTCATCTCGGCAGCAGTACAAAAAGAAGTGGGACAATCTATATATTTAGGTACCGATCGGAGCACTCCTTGATACCTACATAAGCCTTATGATTGATTTACGCATGGATATGTATGTACTGCTGGTGAGATGGCACTCAAAGGGATACCGATGGCCCCCTTGCATACTGGCCCCTTATTGGTTCAAGGGATATAAGAGACCATTCATATCAGACTTGCCGCGTAACGTCAGGGTATACCTATCCCTTTAAAATGACTGGCGATTGGCTGCAGGTACTCAGTAGGTACAGTATACATCATTTCAGCTTGCCGAGTCGTCCAAAAAAAAAGATAAAAAAATCCAAACAATCTAAAAATAGGTGAAGCCAAGTCACCCCATACTGTGTAATTAACTATCTCCACTCAAGCGCAGCGTTTCACGACATATAAGTTTCCTTGACGGCTGCCGCCTCGCGAAGCAAGAAGCCCTTCAACGTTGCAATCCCGGGCATCAATTTGTGGAACTCATCCATATCCGTGTAACCCGACAAATAACAAAGGCAAGGCTCAAAAGAAAAGAAGAGCCACGACCCCCTTGCTTGTGCCTCGGCAATGTTATCATCCGTCATATAAACCGCTTCAATCGACCTCCTACTCCTAATCGCTAATGCGAGTTAGCTTAATATATTATACATTTAGAGTTCCTTGCTAATGACTCCTAGCTTGCGCCCGTGATAAGTAGCAGGATTTTGCAGTGCTGCGGCAGCAAATCTGGCGATATTAACGTGATCTATAAGATCGAAAGGGCTTTTGGCCGTGAGAGAAGTCGTATATAACCTCCGCTTAATGTTAGTATACCCAAAATTAATCTTTAGGTTAATGAAATTAGCTATAAAAAATCTGGGGCGCAGTATAGTCTAGTATTAAAAGCCGCTTTTGATGATGGCTTGTTTAACTTGCTTTTTGCTATGGTAATGAGCTTTGAAGAATAGACTAGACTTGACGGGTAGTTCGAGTTCTGGCTCGATAAAAAAGCAACCGAGCGTGGTTAACGCTACTGCGTAAGTGACACCAGCTTCCTTTGCCAGCCTGGCAATAAGAGCCGCTTTCTGCGGCGCCTGTTGAAAATCATCGAGGTTGGGTAATAAGCATAAGAAGAGCATATTGCAACTCTCGATCCCCTTCCGCAAAGCATCCGGGTTGTCTTAACTACCCAACGTTAGGCTTACGCCCGCACGTTGCAGTGCTTGTGCAGCCGGGGAGTCAAGGTTTCGAGTTGTAGCTCGTGACAGAGGGCGCTGCCCTGGCTGCCTGTAGCGCTGGTAACGAAGACGGTTGAAGTGCCAGTTATTGCGCAGAAATAGGTAACTTCGACTATGTCCAAAGACTGCGTCGTATAACAGAGTGGGGTAGGATAATTGGTGTGGGAGATGATATTGATACTAGCCCCCCTCTCTTCTGGATGACTTTCCTATGAGAGGAGGAGCGGCTCAGCCTGATCATTTATTACCAGTGGGGAGGCGAATTTGTCATGTTGGAAGCTTGATATGAGCAGTGAAGTACATGATGAAGTATCGAGTACATACCTACTCAAAGACCTCTTTGTCGCATCAGGGCGGTAGGCTGTCGGTCGATTTTTTTGGATGCTTTCGCCCGCTCATATGACCAACTGCATATGCAACACCGCCAGTTCCCTAGAGGAACGTCGCGAGGCTCGCCGCCTGTATATTGGCGTGCATGCTACTAAGACCAACACCCATCGAGCTCCGCCACGAGGGTCAATACATGCACAGAGACATGCCTACGCCAAATTACACACACACGCACGTCCTCCAGGCTCCAGGATCCAGCTCGGCGAAATTCTACCCACGCAGCAGGCTGCAGGACCAACATGTTGTCACTTTCCGGCCCCCAATAATCTCGCCTTCACACCAACAGCACCAACAGCACCCCCATCATCCGACGCCGTAAGTCACCTACCTATTCTGGATACTTGGAATGTGACTTGTCAAAGTTCCTGAGATACAACTCGGTTGGCCACTGGCGAGCCATCACCGTAAACGCCGTCTACCACGAAGTCGGTGATGCACCAGCGGTCTCTTCCTGAAGGACCAAGGCCTGGCCTGCCGGTAAATTGGCCCGGGATTTAAGCCTAGAAGAGTTAGACAGGTTCGGGACTTCTGTAGTCCCCCCGTAAATCCACTAGGTATCCCTCTGAATGCCCACTCGGCTTCGTGACTTAGGTACCTAGGTAGTTTTTCAATAAAACGTCGCTCTACTCCGTACTATGTAGTGTATTACCATGTAAGAAGTGCGAAGCCGCCCAAATTTCTGCGTTTGAAACTTCTTGCCAACTATATGCTTACAACTGTTTTACACATAAACTGGTCGGAAGCAGAAAGAAAATACCCTACATGTATGTAACGAACGATAACGCAAGGGGGAGACACATATTGATGCAAAGAGTACATGTACCTTGTCAACTTTCTTGTCTTAGATACGGGGACATTTCACCAGACGGGCCAGGCCATTTGACCAGGTCGGGCTGATAGAGGGTGGCTTCTTGGTCTAGGTACCTTGAAGCCTAACAGCGTGCAGATTGAATGGGGAGCTGTTGGATATATGGATGAAGGAATATGATCTTAGACAGAATATTGATTAATAGGTGTTTGATGATAGACCCCATGTCGGGGGTACAGGGCCAAGCGCCAGCGTCGAGGGATGAGCCAGACACAGACCATTTAGATTCAGTTCTCATCTTTTTCTTTCTTGCTCTCTTGTTGCGGCGATTTGTCTACGCGTTTTCGCAAGTCTTGCCGTCCCATGCCCCAGATGAAGACGCCACTCACGGCGGTTAGACCAGCCACCAAGTAAAACACACGGTCAACGCTGGTTGCATATGCCATAACCACCTTCGGAAGATCGGCTGCATCCACCACGGTACGGAACTTTGTTGCTCCAGCTTCGATAATGGACGTCGCGTTGGTGTCGGGGGCATCCAGAGGAATTTGTGCTTTGAGGCTTGTGACCAGTATCAGGTTGCACAGGGACAAGGCAATGGCCGGGAAGAGCGACTGAGTGAACACCATGAATCCCATCCCGGAAGACAGCTCTTGGCCACTGGTGACCCCCTGAATGGTGATCAAGCCCTAGTCAATGGCACTTAGCAAGAATCAAAGATGATGTGAGAGTTCGGGGGCAAGGATATACACACCAGCTGCAGCCCGGTACCTGAGCCGACCCCAGCAAGAATCTGATAGCCAACCCATTCTCCTACTGAGCTGGTAGCACGGAGCGTCGACATGAGTCCCACTCCTACAGAAGACAGCACTAGGGCGAAGATGGCGTATGGAAAGACGTAACCTGTCTTTTGCACTATTCAGCCCGCCTGTTAGCTTAGCTGGTGTAATAATGAAAGCCAAATTGCTCGAAGTCACGTACAAACACCACCGGTAATACCCGCCGACAAGAGCTGAGGGATGATCAAGGGTATGACGTAGACGCCACTGAGGATGGCGGAAGAGTTGTAGACGGCCTGGAAATACACCGGGAGATAATAGAAAGTCCCGAAGATGCCCACCATTTGGAATGCATTAAAAAGAGCGGCCGACCAGACAACCCGCTTTCGCACCATGGATGCGGGAAGAAGAGCAGCGTCACCTTTGTGCCAATTCCAAATGAGCCACACGATGGCGGTTGCTGCGGAGCCCGCAAAAAGGCCAATCACTTGGGAAGACCCCCAGGGGAACTGGTTTCCTCCGTACTCGAGCGCGAGTAGGAGCTGGATAACGGCCGGAGCAAAAATGGCAAACCCCACTAGATCCAAGTGATGATGCAAACCTCGGATGACAGACAGAGTGCTTGCCTTGGGTGTTTGCTCGGGTATTTGGACGAAGAGCAACAAAGCGACTACAATGGACCCGAGAGGCAGATTGATATAGAAGGCTATTAACCGTTTAGATCCATGTGCGGTATAAAAAGACATAAAATATTCATACTTACACCACCGCCATGTGCTGTAAGTTGTGAAGGCCCCGCCGATCAACGGTCCTAGAACGAGACCCAGTTGCTGGACTGGAAGTGAAGCATGAGTAAATCTTCTTCGTCGTTGAAAGGTACAGGATTACGGGAGGACATACCACCCATCGTAATCCCTAGTAGAGCTGAAGAGAATTTCCCGCGTCAGCAAGTTGATCGCGTCCCAATGGCTCATCGATCTTACCCGGTCGCCTCTCCAGCGGTGCGCAGCTGGACACGATCGTAATGGCACCGTTGATGAGTCCGGCGGCTCCCAGGCCGGCGATCGCACGGCCGGCGACCAGCATCGCCGACGACGTGGCAGCACCGCACAAGACGGAGCCTAGTTCAAAAACGCCGAAGAAGAAGAGAAAAGTCCACTGCCAGAGTCAATCCCAAGTTCTCGCATGCGGCGATATGCGAACGCGAGTGAACACCAACCAACCTTTGTCTTGAAATAAGTGTAGACTTTGCCGATCAATAGCTGTGGCGCTGCTCTTCGGTGTAATCAGGGAAGTGTTCGGTAAAGGGAGCGATCGGGTCGTCGCATATCTTACATGCCAAACTGGTAAGCGCTGGCGTACCAGCCCACGTCTGCGAGAGAGTGAAACTCGTCGGTAATGCGAGGGATGGCCTATGAAGACACGTGGGTCAGTCGTTTGTCTGTTCGAAGGTCATCGGGAGGGGTGCTCACCGTGCTGATCACCATGGTGTCGACTAGGAAAAGGAAGCATGCCAAGGCGGCGCTGCCTATAACAAAAACCAACTTGGCGCCGACAATATACTCGGGCTCGAGAACGTGATCGCTTGCTGGATGCGATGATTCATCTATCTTGCTGCTGTCTTCAAACTTGGCCTTTGACGGTTCGACAGAGGGTACCATTTCGGCTTCCTCCTTCTCTATTATGGCATCGGACGATGACATTTCGACGAAGACTCATAGAAGGAAAGATTCGGCTTAATGGTAGGATAGATCACCCGGCAGTTTTGTGGCTATTCGACGTCGGTCTAATCATGATACAGGACAGGGTGAATAAGGGGAAGACGAGTGAGCGAGGAAAATGGAAGTGCTAGTTGCATCCAAAGGAGGTAGACATGTGCATAAGAGAGGTTAGAGGTTACATGTCGACTTTACAGTGTTCGAGGGGCTTGGGCCAACATTCCACTGTGCCCGAGAGTTGGCCGAATAGGGTAGTATTATTTACTCGGGCTCCTCGTTATGTGGTTGCCTGCCAGCGAGCCTCGATGCGACGACATCATGCGTCTCCTGGGCATAGGTACCTAGGTAGGTAGGTATCTATAGCATCCTGCACGTAATCCAGTCCGCATCCGCCTTCGCTTGATGCAACGAAGTTGTTGTAACGAGAATCCCGCCTGTCCGGGTTCATTCATCGCACAGTACTCATTTCCAGTGCGCTTCTATTCCTCCTATAACAGTTTCACAAGTCGGCGCGTCTCCTAGATGTCGACAAGACTTGCGACAGCACCATCTCGTCAGCGTTCTTTCCCAGATCAGTTTACAATCTATTGGGTCGATACCCAGGAGAAGCTTCGGGTTTAGTTGTCATCACTACGGCCTTTCGACCTTAGAAATTCTCTTCCCTTCTTGCAATGTCGACCATTCCGCTATTCCCCCCACTCAGAAATCCTAATGATCTAGGGCGTGGGCTACTGGTGATCGGCCTTACCTGGACCTTCACTGGACTTGCAATTATCACCACGTTGCTCCGCATGTATGTTCGTAGGCGCCTCTTAAAGCAACTGGCCCCTGAAGACTGGTTGATGTTCTTTGTAATGGTGAGTCGTTTTTTGTGTTGGTATTAAACCCAGTTTTGAAGGAAAAGAAAGAAATCTGGTTTAATTCATGCCCCAGGTTTCCCAAGTTATCAACCAAAGCTTTATCACCGTTTCTTTTCCTTACGGATTGGGCAAGCACATATATGACTTCTCGTCCGCCCAAGATATCATCACAATGACTAAGTGGCAGTGGTTTGCTGTGCCCCCAGGCCTCGTGTCAGGTATTCTTGCGCGCATTGCTATTTGCACACTCTTAGTCCGGCTTTTTGGCGTCCATGCCTGGTTCAAATACTATGCAATCAAAGTCACCGCCTGTGGCGTGGTTTTTAACTTTGTTATTCCTATTTTGCTCTTTGTTTTATACCGCCTGGTCGAGAGTTTATGGAATCCGTTCATTACAGACACACATAATTGGGCGGTCTATATTGTTTAGGATATAGAGTTTGTTAGCCAGTGTACGTGACTCTGGTATTTTTTTACTCCAACTGATATGCCTCGATTAACATGAATACAGCGTTCTATGCACTGGATGACTTGACCTTCGTCTTGTTTTCTATTTTTCTTGTTTCAAAATTGCAAATGAGCTTTAGACGACGCTTAGAGCTGATCCTGCTTTTGGCGTTGAGTCTGTTTGTGACGGCTCTGTTTATTTTGAAGGCAGTTTTGGCTTTTGTTGAGGCGGGTGGATCTAACACGACCTATACTGTAGCGCTCACGTTACTATGGGACAGTTTAGAACAAGCTGTCGTCATCTTTATCGGAAATTTAGTGCCGCTGCGAGCCATTATGAAACTTGACTATCTATTGCTTACAAGCTTTGCTAGTGCTATGATTTCGCTCCTTGGTGGCAGTAGAAGGGACACGACAGAGCCATCTGCACTGCCAGAAAACCATGGGCATCATGGCTATCACGACATTGAGATGGACACACATGTCCTTGGAAGCAAGTCGAACATGTGGCATCAAGTCAAGGGAAACGGATCGTTCTAGTCTAGGACCAAAACTTGAGCAGTCATGTGCTGGACACCCGGGTTATACGGACTGACAACTTCACGCTCGATTATTCCAAGCTGACTAGTGTGTCTTTTCTCTTTACAACTAGCATTAACAAGCCTATAGAAAACCAATACAAATGGAACACTGATATCAAATCGCCCTTTGAGTATAATGTCATTCAGAAATTTAATATACCCTCCTACTGAGGTATGTGCTCCGTGTGGCATTATTAGGACTACTATTTTTCCTGGATATAGAAATTTTGGGTTCAACAAGCTTATACAAATTCTGCGAATAGAATCCGAGATATGGCAGCAGTGAAAAGAAAGAGAACCAGCTGCAATTGTACCCAGATCATCACCTCATCGGTACATCTATCAGTCCGTTATTAGTGTCAACCCTGCCATTAGTAGTAGGTTCCAAGTCTCCAAGTCCCGGGTCCCAGTGCTTATAAATGCAGTTACATTTCAAACCGTGGTGGGGACTTAGCCTGAGAGCTAGAACGCTCCTAAACTCCGACACCCCGGAGCCGCCAGCTACTTCCGGTAGGATCTCCCGCGCGCCTACGCCATTGTTCCTCGGCTTGTGGCTCCACGTACTTTACTTATAGGGCGCTGCCTCGGCACCGGCTGCATACTCGAGTAGGTACCTACCTAGGTATGTCGCAAATGAATCAGAGAATTCTGTGTACGGTACCCTAAATCACGTAACTCTGGTTGGTCAGCCCAATAATTGACTTTCCGCTGCTGTATGCTGGAATTTCGAATCATTATAGGTACATCGTGTTTCTTTGTTCTGTCATGCGTACCTGCATTCGAAAGGCGACTAGATCTTGGACTATGACAGGTACATGTAGCTCAGCTGGGTACTCGATAGACAAGACACTGCAGGTTACCTAGTTCGGACGTTGAAGCTAAGCTCGGGATCTATTCATGACGTATATATAGCGTTGGTGTCCCCTCCCGCACCTCATCAATTTTCATATATTCAGTTCCACACCGTTTTCAGCCTCATAAAGCTTCTTGACATATCTCCGCATTCACCTTCGCCCGAACACATAGCAAGGATGGCTCGCGAAAACAAGACATTCGTCCTCGCTCAGAGGCCTAAAACTCATATTGTTCCCGGCGAGGTCAGTACCTACCTCTCGTATGGTGGGGGTCTTTGTTGAGTTCTTGTTTTCGACGTGTCTCGGGAGGCTATCTACTTCATCTACTCTATAACCCAGGCACTGACTACGAGATTTGAAACAGACTTTCAGACTTGAGAAGGCGCCCGCCCCTACGGCCGACGATCTGAAGGATGGGCAAGTCCTTGTCGAGGCCCTGTATTTGTCTCTCGACCCCGCTATGCGGGGCTGGTTGAACGGTGCGTGTTTATCCCACAAGGAGACCTGTCCCTAGTAGTAGTGCGATTGGGAATATTACGGAAGTTGGAGCTAACTGACTATGCCTGTCAGATGTGCGCTCGTACTTACCGCCCGTTGGTATCGGCGAGAAGATGCGCGGTAACGCCGTTGCCCGTGTGATTGCGAGCAAGTCCTCTAAGGTTAAGGAGGGGGACATCGTCACGGCAGGCACGGGCTGGACCGAGGTGGCCATCCTCGGCGAGAAAGACATCCAGAAGTTGGAGGTCCCCAAGGGCGGGAAGATCACCGATCTTATAGGTGTTCTAGGTACGTACCTGCCGGCCAATGGCGACGCTGACTTTTCCTTTCCGATCGATATGATGGTAAGACGCCATTGGCGCCGTAGTATGCGGTAGCAGATATGGCGGGGTCCACAACGGAAGATCCCACACCCGCTACATAGCGTGCCTTATATGATGAGCCCTACGCTGACTTAGCACTCGCTACTCCATAGGGCTGACCGGTATGACGGCCTGGACGGGCCTCGAGCATATCGGCAAACCGAAAGCCGGCGAGACGGTTGTAGTATCGGGTGCGGCGGGCGCAACGGGCTCGGTAGTCGGACAGATCGCTAAGCAGCGCGGGTGCAGGGTGGTCGGTATCGCAGGGTCGGACGACAAGTGCGCCTGGTTGACGGGTGAGCTGGGCTTCGACGTGGCGCTGAACTACAAGAAAGACAGCTTCAGGAAAGACTTGGAGGCGGCGACACCGGGCTACATCGACGTGTTCTGGGACAACGTGGGTGGGGAGATCCTCGAGGCGGCGCTCCACCGCGCAAACAAGCACGCGCGCTTCGTCATGTGCGGCGCCATCTCGGCCTACAACGAGCCCGGCAAGGAGAGCAAGGGCATCCGCAACCTCTCCCAACTCATTGCTCAGCGCATCCACATGGAGGGCTTCATTGTTTTCGATTACCTCGCGGACTACCCGCGCGCCCGCCAGGAGATCGGCAATTGGCTGGCCGAGGGCAAGCTCAAGCGCAAGGAAACTATTGTCACGGGCGGCATCGAGAAGGCCGAGTACGCCATCCGGGACCTATTTGAAGGAAAGAACACCGGCAAGCTCCTCGTCGAGATCAAGTCGCCGGATCAGGTGCGTGGTTCGAAGCTGTGATTTTGTGTTGCGTCGCCTGGTTGGCTTCTGATTTACCTTGCCACTGCGATTCGGGTCCGATGGATGTGTGGCTGACCATCTCTATAGTAAGTAATCAAGTAAATAGGAGAGAGATTCGCTATCTGTGGCTGTGAGAGACGGGTGGTAGAAATCACGAAGGCTATTGCTATACATGTATACTTATACAACATTACTTGATAAGCAATGCGTGATCATAACATCTGCATGTTGGTTCGCAGTGTGTCAAGCAGCAGCGAGAATGTGGCGCCTCGTCTGTCTGGGTCTGTGCTAGGTATGTTATTAGGTACTCTAGTTATATGTAGGTAATGCTAAGATCGAGGGGGTGGCACCTAGCTTATGGGCTTAAGCTATGAGTGAACGACGCAGACTAGCCACCTACGTAGCATCAGCGTAGGTCGTTCATTCGCAGCGCAGGTTTACTTGCAGGCACACGGATAGGTAATGGGTGAAAAATCGAAGCCATTGACGACAATACCTCTCGATTCTCATGCGAGTCGACCCTCCTATCCCTGCTTGACGGAAGATTAACTTGTGACTACCTACAGCATAGGACGTACTGTACTGCAGGATCCTAGGCGGCATTTAGTATACCTAGCGTACCTGTCTAGTGCAGGTACGGGACGGGGATTCCATCCTGTCACTCACCTGGGCATTTTGTTTAGCGCAGTCACTTCTCCACGGGGAAATAAGCTACCTAGAGTTAGTTACGACTAAGTAACTACCGGTAGTTATGCAGCAAGTATCCATCTCACAAATCTATGAAGAGAAACAATATACGGCGAGCTCTAATACGTTTGAGAGCATATTTGCCAACAGCCGACGATAAGTAGCAATCGCTTTCTTATAGATGTAGGCAGTAAATAATTCTGTTATTTTTTATGGTTTTATGCGAGAGAAGAAGAAAGGGAGGAGAGAAACACGAAGACACCAGAAATCAATAGACCGTCGATAACATGCGCACCAAATTTTAAAGGGCACACTACCTCAGATTAGTACACTACCCACCTAACCTGGCAGGTAGCCTGCACTACACAAGGTACCTAACCTCCTCTTTCTACCTAACAGGTACTTGTAGGTGCGTGCATAGCTAGCGCTCTGGGTATGGACGGCCAAGTGCAGAATTCCAGTATCGTGGAGCACCGTGATAATCACGCCGAATGCAACGTTGAGCCGGACGACCCTCTTGCTTCTTCACACCCGGAATTGACGGTCATACACTAATATCTGTACGTTTCACAGCTTCCCGACTTGCGCAAAATGTTGGTCACAAACAGATACGATACGACAGATCGTAACCTACCTAACCTCCTGCCAACATGGCGCCCATGAGTAGGTCGGTACTACTGTAGATGTTGATTGCCCCCCTCGCCCTTCCCCCCTTTCCTCCCATGTTCGCCAGGAACGGAAGGTTCGTTGATCGACCGGTCACGACCACAGGGCGATGTCACCCTTTCCCCTACCTACATCCTTCCTATCCCACCTACATCCATGGATCCTGTCTGGCCGGTAACTCTTTGATAAGACGACAATGACTTCACTCCTGCATCTATAAGGAAACGCGTTATCACTCGTTATCACCCATGATCGCCGGGGACTCGGCACTGTTTGCTATTGATCGATACAATTCTACTCTTCGAATGCCCAATACTACATATGTAAGACTGAGGTAAGTAGGTATCTGGCATGGTATAGATATAGTGCAGGTGTATTGTATCGTATTGTATTGTAGGTATCGCGTCTTGGACTCCACTACACCGAGACATCTTCCCGCGAGCCGGAATGCAAATGTAGCCCATATGCCATGGTTGCCGGTACGGATCTGCGGATCGCCAGCCCCCTCTATATAATAGGTGGAATCGCCTTGTCTCTCGAGTCTGAGCCCGCTCCCCCCTCCCCCCAGATCGCCGTTCGTTGTGTTACTCTCATCCACCGGCCGATTGGATGTCATTACCATGTACTCCTGCTCGAATCGCCGTCTCGTTCCTCTCCTCTTGGTCGCCCCAGCCGCCCTTGGAGCCGGAGCCGGCGCTGCCGCCTTCGACCCTCTCGAGTATGTCGATCAGCTGATTGGAAGCCGAGACGGAGGGAATGTCTTCCCCGGCGCGTCCCTACCGTACGGTCTTGCCAAGGCCGTCGCCGACACCAACTCGGGGAGCAATCAGGGCGGCTTCACCCTCGATGGCACTCCGATCCTTGGCTTCTCAGCCCTGCAGGTATGCATTTGAACTTGTAGTTCTGGTTCCCCAAGCCTTTGTCTCTGGGAGAACCCGCGTTTGATATTCGAGGGCTAATCTTTGCCCTAGTATGTATTCGTTTATTTCTGAGGTAACCGTAGCTACAGCTCGGACACTTCTAGAAAGTAAGACTTAAGAAGCTGAGCTGATATGCTTTCATGTACTAGCGACTCTGGTACGGGCGGCGAACCGTCGCTTGGGAATTTCCCTCTGTTCCCCTATGCCGCTTGCCCGGCAGATGACATCAACCAGTGTGTCTACCCGAAAAAGACCCGCGTGGCATCTGGAGCCTTTGATCCTAAAACCGTAGTGGCACGCCCCGGCTTCTTCCAAGTTACCCTAAACACTGGCGTCAAGGCAGAAATGACAACCGCGCAACGCACTGCCCTGTTTCGATTCACTTTCCCGACCGCCGCAAACGGCGCTCACCCTCTTCTCCTACAGGATCTCTCGGACCTCCACGACTCTCGCCAGGATAACGCTAGCGTGTCCGTCGATACCGAAACCGGGAGGATCAAGGGACAGGCCCTCTTCGTGTCCAGCTTTTCTCAGGGGCAGTATGTCTCCTATTTTTGCACCGATTTTTCGGGGTCGAAAATCTTCGACAACGGCATATTCGTCAATAGTCGAGCTAGTACGGATGTGAAGAATTTAACAGTTTCGCGCTCTATAAACGGCTACCCGCTCCCCGGCGGTGCATTCGTCAGATTTGAGTCTCCTGCAGAGCCCGTTACCGCACGTGTAGGTTTGAGCTTTATTAATTCGGACCAAGCTTGTTCCAACGCGGAGGAAGAAATCCCCGATTTCGATTTCGACGCTATACAGTCTGCTGCCACGGACGCCTGGCGCGAAAAGCTTAGCCCTATTGTTGTGTCGACTGGTGGGGGCGTTGATCCGGACCAAGTGAAGAATTTCTACAGCGGAATCTACAGGACCATGGTGAACCCTCAGAATTATACAGGCGAAAACCCTAACTGGAAGAACACGGAACCGTACTTCGATTCATTCTACTGGTGAGCACTAGTCATAAGCGTCTTTCGAGGCTGATTTACTCACATGAGGCGGAATAGTCTATGGGATAGTTTCCGATCCCAGATCCCATTTCTAACCATTCTTGATCCTTCCTCAGTTGAGCAGATGATTCGCTCTTTGATCGACACATACAGGCATGAAGGCTGGTTGCCCGATTGCCATATGAGCTTGTCTAAAGGTTACACACAGGTAATCAACACTTTGATCTTCCTTGATTCTCACCCACTGATGATTCTAGGGTGGGTCTAACGCCGACGTAATCCTCGTCGATGGCTATTTGAAAGGATTAGCCGGTGGTATCGATGTAAGTGGTTAATGTCCTCGGACCTGAGCCGAATACTAACTCTGCGTTAGTGGGATGATGGATACAAGGCGGTGGTAAAGGACGCAGAGGTTGAACCCTTCGACTGGTAAGTTTTACTGCAATGTCAGTAAGACGTGCCCCCAGAAATGCAAGCTGACAGGTTGTTTTGAGGTGTTGTCACGGCCGGGGTGGTATTGACAGCTGGAAAGCTCTTGGTTACATTCCGGTTCAAGACTTTGACTACAAGGGCTTTGGAACTATGACACGCAGTCTCTCGAGAACACTGGAGTACAGCTATAATGACTTCGCCATCGCACAAATGGCAAAGGCAATGGGAAAGACCACCGATGCGGAGAAGTACCTTGGTTCAAGCAGCAACTGGAAAAACCTGTACAAGGCGAACCAAACTTCGAGCTTATTTTCAGGCGCTGATACCGGGTTTGTTGGCTTCTTCCAGCCAAAATACATGAACGGTACATGGGGGTCTCAAAATCCTTTAAAGTGCAGCAATATCGATAACACCGGATCCATCTGTTCACTGCAAAACACAGGAGCCGAAACATTTGAAAGCAGTATTTGGGAATATGGCTATTACGTACCTCATGATCAGGGATCTCTCCTCGAACTATATGGTGGTCCTAGCAATTTTGTCAAGCGGCTTGACTACCTTCACGATCAGAATATAACTTACATCGGAAATGAGCCCTCTTTCCTTACCGTATTCCAGTATCATTACGCTGGACGACCGGGTTTGTCTGCTAAGCGCAGCCATTTCTACATTCCCAGATTCTTTTCCACCACACCAGAGGGGCTTCCCGGCAACGATGACAGTGGCGCGATGGGATCGTTTGTCGCATTCTCTATGATGGGGCTTTTCCCCAACCCGGGGCAAGATGTCTATCTCATCACCCCACCTTACTTTGAGAGCGTCAACATCACCAGCCCCGCAACGGGCAAAACGGCGACTATCCGGACCGTCAATTTCGATCCCACGTATGAGGCAATCTACATCCAGAGCGCTACTCTCAATGGCGAGCCGTATACCAAGAATTGGATCAACCACAGCTTCTTCACGGAAGGCAAGGAGCTTGTTCTTACGCTCGGCAAGAATGAGAGCTCGTGGGGGACGGCTGTCGCAGACTTGCCTCCCAGCGTGGGCGAGTACGTTGGCTTCAATGGCACAGCCCGCACTAGGAGAGCACTGCTAGAAAATCCGAGATACCCTAGCGGGCTTGGTAGAGAAATGTTTGGGTTTGGACGATAATGAAAACATACGTTGCAAGACAGCCGATCGTGTAGATGTTAGGTTGCATTATTATTAGTTTAATGACACTCACACGCTTGCACTTCCAAGTCGAGAGGCTCATCTCCGCTTACACTAGATCGCACTTCCAGCACAATTTACCTTGTTGGATAAGATCATTATCAAGCCACACTCATAGCTGTCTTGGATTCGTATTTCCCTCTTCGGGCAGATATCGGTATCTATTAGGGCTCTATCAACTATTCATGTGCTACTACTAGGTACCACTATCCCGTCCAGACCGCTCTCGGGACCCGGGTCGTATGATGGCCGTATCAAGCCCCTTCGGCTACGACTAGCTGCAGTCGCGGCTCGATTTGGGAAGTTCACGCATACATGACGCGTCCAAAATGCCCGATTTGGTATCCCACTGTCCTGGTACCGACCCCCCGGGGCCCACCAATAGCGTGATGCGCACTCACTCACCTAGGTTAAGCTCGTGAGATAGGTGCGTACAGATGGGCGAGTAAGCCACGAAACTTAACCCCCTGCCCCCCCAGGTCTGGGGATCTCCGGGGTAAGGGTTGCCCGCCTGCTTTGGACCCCATGTATTTTTCATCTGCATATGACGGGATCCGACTCGCTGGACGGCGCTGCTGACAGGCGATTTGGGAAGGGAAGCGTGGAAAGTCTCAATGTGGCCGTTCCGATGGCATCTGCATGATTGGAAACAAGATTCCGAGTCCCCTTCCAGGTAGGTAAGGTAAGGTATCTTGTTGCTGATGGTTCCACCTCCTTGCCTGCCTAGTTTGCTGCTCGGTTCCCGTTTCGTTCCGAAGGTTAGTGATTAATTGATGAGATGAGATGATTTGAGAGGGACTTTCGTAAAGTCCATTTTTAGAAGCGACACGATCGAGCTGTTGTGTGAATTGTCGGTGGATTAAGATAACATTATAGGACCTATGTTTATACGTCATTATTCAATATTCACACGTCAAATCTTGCTCAGTGAGGCGCTCTTCTACTATTGTAAGTCTACAGGATTTCATGAAGGTCGGTTAATCAATCTACCTGGGTTGGACTTGTAGGGCTGTGGCCCGTGATTTCATGGAGATGAGGGCGTTTACTAACTAAGGTTCTCGGGTCAAAGGGTGAAACGCATATACATAAAACACCAAACACATTGGCTCTTATCTTATTGACTAGATAGTTCTTGGATTTGCGCACAGTGATCGCGTTGCTCTACAAACAGATGCTCGTAGGCTCTCACACGTGATAGTGCAGATCAACTAGCGTGATGAGCTTAAAAAAGAGAGCCTTCCTCTCAAGCGAGCTGCGAGGCCCTACGGCTGCTTAGGTACTACAGAAACAAAATTATGAGACGAGTCATTATACCTTAAGAGTGAGAGCAATCTAGAATATGAAAGGCTCAGTGCAATAAATGCTCCGGCCATAGTGCGCGATTGGGGGCTCTTCATCGGAGAATTACCTCCCGTTGCAGAGCTTGTTATACTTACTGGCTTAATCATTTGGGCCGTAGCAGATTTAACGGAGCGGCTGAGTTACCAATACTACATACAACACCACTTCCACCTATATCCTCTGCCACGCCGTTGAGCTGGATATAGAGCTGCGCTTTTTCTTTTCTTTTTTCACTCACCGTTTACCTCGTACGAGAACTAGGGTAGCTGGGCCGCTGCGACCTGACGGATTGGGATTGCATGTAATAAACCCTGGATCTGTGCATCCCGAAAGATCAATAAACTTAGCTGCCAAGAACAAAAGACCATGAAAAGAGGAACCACAAAAAAAAAAAAAAAAAGAGTGAAATTAGGGATGACCCGAGATCGAGATGCAGGAGATAAGCTGGAGACTGTAACAATGCCCAATCTGCCCCGCATTCTGGATACTTTATCCTGCAATGTGGTGCGGGGTGATGGCTTGATGGGCTTTTGGAGCTCGTTCGTCTCGGGTCACCTTAGCGATGTGGACCACAGTTGAGTGAGACGCGAGCCCGACGGGGCCAACCACTTTGGCGACAGGTATCTACTAATAACCACGTCGTGCTAGTTCCGGTAGTTTACAGATGGGCGACGAATTTCTACGCTTCGGGGCGACGTAAAGAGCAAACATCCCGAGTCTCCTAGAATGTGGTAAACCTATGAATATGGCCCACGACCACGCTGTTACAGACCTAGCGATTCGACCGGTCTCGCTTCTGATACGTCAAGAAATAATTACCTACAGCAGAATAAAAAAAATAAAATAACAAGATAAAATAAAAATAATAAAAGGTAGCAATCCTTGCTTCCTGGGCCACCCACCCTGCACGAGCTGCTTCAGGTCCCAGGACTCTGTTCTGTCGCTAAACTTGCAGGATCTCAGCCCCTCGGACGACAAGACAAGAGATCGGGCTGGGATGGGGCAGAGATAGAGATACCGTCACGTCATCCCGCACGATACAGTGTGTCAATCCTGCGGATTTAGCCGTCGGAAATAATCGAGGGTGGCGTACAGACAGCTTCATGTCTGTAAACACATGTAGATGATGGTACCCTCAATCTTAAGTATAAGCGATCCTATGAGCCCTCGATGGTGGGTGGCCTGACCTTTGCAGCCCTATCACAGTTCAGGCATGGGCAATTACATATTTATTTTAAGTATTTTATTTCTTATTATCTCCCTGCCTCAGTCATTCGTGGTTGGAACTAGCCTTCTTGAAAAGGGCTCCCCACTAAAGCTTTGATCCGTTCCAATTCTTACCGACAAGTCTGTGTGGGGGAGCTTCCGAGAAGGGCCATACCAATTCCTACTGTACAAGTAGTTGAGGCGATTCCGCCCTCCTGGCATGCGGGGTTGCAACATCACCGACGGGCAGTTTCCCCTAACGCCGCTAGCCAATGGGCGACAAGGAGTATCGTTATCAGTCAGTCAATAAAAGTTACGATGCATTCGTACCATAGTAGTCGATCGATACGCGCGCGCGGGATGTCGTTACCGTCGCCCTCGCTTGACGGTGTCGGTGTGCCAGCAAGGTTCAAGGTTCTGGCAGGCCTTTTCGTCGGGGGATGCCTGCGGTTATCACATGGAATTATACATATGTATATCTCGACGCGATGATCCGGTCCGCGGAAGACTTCCGGCAGTCAGGCGTTGAGGCTCTGCCGTCCGGGTGGCTACGTCGGTCGAGCTGCTCAGCAGCTCGCAGTCGATAATGGTCGCAAGGCCCGGTCCTATTGACTTGGTACACTACCTACATTAGGGCTTATCTATCCAATTAAACGAACCATCCATCTATTTACATGATGTACATGCATAGTTATTCGCCCGCGATAGTTTTCTCGCAGGGATATCTGAGTATCTCGAATGCTCGGTAATCAATTCGCTACGGCTAATAAGTAAGTTACCAGGATTCAAAGAGGCTTGACTGGGATGATCAACTATCCTGCACGTGGCTTTGCTTTTCTGACATGTTTGGCTACGGCACGATACACCATGGTAGGAAGGATAATATGGCATAATCACCCTCCGAGGGCTGCGCTTGTAAGCAGCGCCGGGCCGATCACGTTCGACGCCAAAAGTACAATCTTCCACATTCATTTTTGCAACATTTCGACCGGGGATATGTTGGAGTTCGGTGTCGGCGACGTTCATCTTCCGTGGGATGAGGTGAAACTGCTTGATAGGTCCTGAAGGTGTGTCCTTAGCCTCTCTCATCTATTACACGATGTAAGCATCGTATAGGTTACGAGCTAGAATAAGTAACGTGTTGGTTTATGGTTTCTTTCCCCAGTCCTGGGTTCGTGCGAAAAGTCTCGGTTCACCATTCTAAAAATCAAGACAGAATATCCGGACTGGGCGCAACTTGGCGGGACATGCAATGTGACTAGATACGATCCAACCTTCTGACAACCTTAATACCAATGAAGCAAATTCTACCCGGCAGTATGGAAGTAAGAGTCAAACTTAAAGATGCCAAGTGAAATCAAACCTTACATAATAATAAAACGGTGGTTTGTGTTTCATCAATGGCCCAAAGGCACAACATAGAGATTAAATATTGTATGAATATGTACTTGGTAGGCTCTTTTTGTAGTGTACCTATAATCTTGATATCAAGTCTATACAAAGACAGGACTTGGGATTTTCACTAACCATAGAATAGTCTTCATTGATAAATACTCGATTTACACGTTTCGCACATGAATACAACCTAGTCGCTTTCAGCTTGTTTAAATTAAAAAGGCAAACCGAAAAATTATTGTCTCCAAAGTAGAACTTTATAAATAAACTTAAGGGCACATTATTGGTTTCATTAGCCGGGCAGCTCTATCTTTACTATTAGCCTCACGGTACTACACTTGAGTAAGACTTCTAACCCTATCAAACTCTTCGTATAATAGGAAGGGTAATAACCTACTCTTGGCGGTTAATATAGCTGTTAAGGCCTACGAAAGGTGGCTAGTCTCTTTATTGAGACCGGACCAAGAAAAACAAGAGTCTGGTTTGGTGGTGTTCCTTGGATTGAAACCGGTAACTAATATCGTCTATCTGAATCTCATCTACTTGTACGCCCCTCTCGATCTGCATAGTACTTAGTACTTACTTTAGTGAGCGTTAAGTCGTGCTCGTGTTAGTCTTTACACTGTATTGCATCCAACTCTACTGTAGCATGCCCAATCTCATCCAGTTCACTGTCTATGCCCGCAAGGCCCGAGATCCGACGTGGAAACTGCCCGTTGATCTTGAACATGGTGCTCTGACAGGTTAAGACGATCCTCCAGCAAGACTCCAGATATTAGTTACATTAGACGGTACAGGTATCCACAAACTTGCTATAAATGTATAAAATCCTCGCTTCAACTTCCCTTCTCGGACATTGTAGCGTAGCGAGGCGGTAACTCAATTCTTTAGTGTCAAGTGTCAAGATGCCGAGTGCCTACTTCTTTGTGCTACACGACTTGTCTTGGTTTGGGGAAGTTTGTAGTTTTCTAGCCCGAGTTCTCGCGGATAGCCTTCCCGTTTACCCTAGCGCTTCGCGTCACTCACCCTGGGTTTATGGCCAAAGAATATCGAACCATAGTGCCGATTGGACGGGAACTTTGGCGAAGAAAATGGAAACAAACCCAAAGGTTCAACCCGATACGTCTTCCTGGGTTACTAGGTGAACCCTGCTCTCTATATCCAGTGATTAGGTACGAGGATCACACACATGGCATGGGAGGAAGCAGCCAAGCATACCATGTCTCGGTAGGTCGTTTATACCCATTTCGTATGGTGAGGGTCTCGATGTGCCAAGGCGCCATAATTCTTGTGTCTGGATACTTGAGAAAATCCCCCTCCTTCAGAGTCCGCTGCCTAGTGGACCCTCAACACCACCACCGGGACAAATTGAGCAGCACGGGGCCACCCGTCTTATGATTAGCTGCGTACTCGCCTCTCTGCCGTTGAGATTGTCGCGGTCGTGAGAAAGGCGAGGAACGATGTCATAGCGTTACATCGCATGCCACGCCCGCGTGCTAGAGAACTGATGCGCCTGTTTTCATACCAGATTTGAGTTGCGCTATCGCATCAAGTAGGGGCGGGAGTGGTACGGGAGTTACGAGGATGAGTTATCGGGATTTGGTTTTGGAGGTTGGGCTTAGTAATAAGACGAAGACCTTCCCTGAGTTCGCATAGAATGTATTAGTAGACGCTGCGACCCAAGGGCATCGTCTAGATAGTCTAGATACTACGCAGTGATTAATTACTGGGATCATACGCTAGACATACCTGGTGAAGAGAGGTGAAGGCGAGAACACCTCTGAGCTGAGAATGTGATGGTGGTTGCCGACAGCCGAGCGGCATGCGAAATGGAAATGGGATTTATTTACTAATAGGTAATCGTTATGTGTTATCGTTAGTCGCCGCGCGCTCGTTATGCACGTCGTTGGTGTAAATCTGGTCAATTTGATTTGACCTGTACCATCGGAGGCGGCTCGGTGAGTGATACATGAAGTCCGAACGGATGTAACTCTCCAGGTTGAGGTGCTGCATCATTTACGTCTGTATCCATTCAGATACCGTTGTTGCATCGTCCATTGGAAGCTCCATGAAAGCCAAGAGGCGGGCTCATACTTAAACCATGAAACGAACACAGCGATCCCTTGTTCCTCTATCGAATTCATCTATCTAGAAGTTCTTACAGCTCGGTAGCCATGCTGAGGCTCATGCTAGAAAAAAAGATTATCGCATCAAGGCTTTTCTTCTTTTCCTTCTTTTCAATGGCTACTTAGGTATAACCATTGTATCATACCTCTCTATATGAGGGCGGGAAAAGATCTGCCGAGATGGATTGATGTGTCGAAGCCAGACCAGTAATCATGCCTCCTATTATTGGGTTGGCCCTGGAGGCTCCGCAGTTCTCTGGGCTGCTATCAGATCTCTTCCTCATGGGACGGCTGCAAAGTGATGGCTGCTTCGCAGGGGCGCGAGATTCCCGTTGTGGGGGGAGGGGGAGGGGAGGGAACATCGTGTAATGTGGCGAGTACCGCATCGCATCGCATCGCATCCTTCAGCAGTTCTTATACATATATAAGTAGATCCTAGGTGGGCAGCGGAAGTTCCCTTTATCTTGTCTGACAACTAAGCGCATCAACGTGGCGACAAGGGTCTATCTACATATGTAAGTAGAAACGGGACATGGCCAATTGCAGAGATGCGAGCTCTCTGGAACCTTGTCCATATGTACACGGCGCAAGAGGTTGGTCTGTCTGTCGATAACTACACGGGTTTAACTTCCTGCTCGGGACCGTGGTACAGGATATGATCTTATACTTCCCTGATATCCTGATGACAGGTTGAACTGATCGCGATTCCAGCAAAGCTGTGTGTAATCTATCTCTCCCTACCAGGTTAGTGTAGCCAACATCGGATGTCTACAGCAGTACTATATACATACATAGGTTAGTCGCCGCATGGGTAGGTATGCATCCCAAAAGCGTCAAGCATGCCTGTACCGTAACGTACCTAGCCGACGACGCGACATACAGTACCTACCGACTTCCATACCTAAGTAGGTATGTCAAATGGCACAGCAGCTGTGCATTGCTAGGATCGGGCGCTGAGGTCCGTCAACCGCGACCGAATCAGCTTGTTGGCGCTCTCCCAGCCTGCTGTCACCCTTTCTCCAACACACAAATCCCCGTCCCTGTCCCCCGGTCGCCATTCGGGCATGACATGGCGACACGCACAGCATGCGGTCCTACCTAGCACTACAGTCCACGGGCTCATACTTACAACATCTTATGTCCAAAGCGAGTCGACGAGCACACCTACGCGCATCACGGTGTGTTTGGGTCGTGTTTGGGTCTGCTATATATTTAGCGAGTAGTATTTCTAGTAGGCTAGAGTGTGAGGAGTCTTGTGCCCAATAGGTACATAGGTATAACATACCTATGTAGATACCCGTTTACCTAACCTAGCAGCAAGTTAGAAAGGCTCAAGATGTAGACTACTCTGTACATCGGAGATACCTACAGTACTTTGGACATACAGTACAGGTATCTATCGGCTGCGCTATCCTGATCCGTCAGATCTATCACTAGGGTCAGCAACCAAGGTTTGCCCAACCTCCTAATCGAAGCTCTTGCTGTTGCGACAACAAGGGTAATGCACCAATGGCGATCGCAAAGTAGGCATGTTCGGTGCTGTGGTACGCAAAGGAGAGAGTTTCTTTTTCGTATGCTGATTGTTCTGCACAGAAAATCTGGAGTACAGCACTTCGCTTGTGCCACTACTGTATCTAGATTGGACCAAGCAAAAGCTATCCTAACCCGGCCTAACCTCCGATGTCTGGGGCATACGGACAGTACTTACTTATGGTAATTAGAACAGTGAACTTAAGTAAGCACATATGTACGCATCCTGAGCAAAGTACCAGACGAACACGTAGCCTGGTACTCATTATTGTGTTTGGTGACCCCCAAACATGTCTCTCCCTCGGGCATTATCCCACGGTTGGCCTTGACAAGCAGGCTGCCCATGTGCGAGTTGTCTCTCAGGCCACGATAAGCCTACCTACCGTGTCCCTATGGCCCGTCCGAGACCGTAAGCCACCAAACCAAACCAAACCGAACCGCTTAACATGTTCTGTAGGCACAGTGCTGTATGTACTCTCGAGGTGTCTCGGGGTACCTCGGAGTCGCTTACAAGGTACCTAAACGACCCAACTACCTACATAGGTATGTAGGTATGCAGGTAGTGTGCCACTTTCCTTCCAGTTTCCAGCAGAGATGAACGCTAAGATCACGGGATGGAGGCAGGTTCTGGGGCTGCGCGCGGTACTCGGCATGCATCCTAGAGGTGCCAAGCACCAACCCCACGTCTTCTGTCTGTTGTCTGTTTTCTGCTGCATGTGTCTGGTCGCTGGTAAATGTACTTTGGGTATCTAGCAAGCAGTAGCATGGCTGTCAGCCACCGCTGTCTACCTAGGTACAGTAGTTAGATACCACTGGCTAGTTACTCGATCTCGTCAGTGGCTGCAGGGCCCTTGATGTATGTCGCTTGCGAGCTGTGTCTCTGCCCTTCTTCTCTGCCCGTCTCTTGATCCTGGCTCCGTTAGTGCCGGTATGGCTAGTATACAGCAGCATAGGTACTTGGTGGGTAAAAGATGCAGTTCTTCAGCAAAGGAATAGGAAGAGGGGAGGCGGGGGACGGACGGGGGACGACACGCCTCAAAATGACCTGTCACTTACCCGGACTTCGGAGGAGTCGGTAGCCAGCAACGCTTGCAGGAATGTCGGGGTTGAAAAACCGATCGATTGACCGCCCTCTGTCTCTGTCTGTCTGTCTGTCTGTGTGTCTCTCTCTACAGGTTGCATCCTGTTCTTTGCGAGGTGCCGGCTTTAACAAGTGCTCGTAGCGTGCCTGAGTAATACCGGCTCACTTCGCTCGTCTTCACGTCTGCTCTTTCGTCTCGCCGCCTGAACTAAGCTACCACCTACCTACTAACTACTATAAACTGCCTAGGTAGGTAGTAGGTTACTAAGTCTAGACGGTGGGATGTGGGTGGAGACAAATCATCCGCCAACTGCCAACTGCTCCCTTCCTGCTCTCTCCTTCCACCCATCCTCATCCTACCTACCTACCTACTTACTTACCTACTTAACCTACTTACGGTTTTAGTAGGTACTACCTATAAGTAAGTACAGTATCCTAGGTACTGCACAGTAGGTAAGGTAGGTACCCAGGGGCCTGCTATGGTCCTGCCCATCACTTATGTCCGCACTTTGATCTTCCTCTCCCGCCTATAGTAGAACCCCCCCTCTCCGAGATGTTGCTGTGTCCCCAAGTGGCCCCACGATATCATCTTCACATCCAAATAATAAGATAGACCTACGCTCCACATCTCCTGCCCCAGCTCAACCCCTCCTTCGTCTATGTATTAGTTCCCGATGCGAAGGGCACACCCAACCACAGACTTATCAGTCGCCGATTCGTCTGCCAGCCTTCCTTTCTGTTCTATTGGCAGCGGACATTTATGAGTCGTCTCGACTAGAGACAGAGCGTGGCGTATTTCGATCATGGTCTGCTCAGGCTGAGAATCCCCGATTTCGAGTGTTGGAATGGGCTCATTAACCAGAAGCAACTGGTGATCACGGCCGCACACTTGCCGGCTTTCTGACTTCCTGTCTCTTAAATATATCCTCGCAGCCAGTGCTTCACCAAAGGAGTCGAGGACTGGCTTGCCGCTCAATCATGGATGGCCCACTTACTCTCGTCACCGGCACCGCTGGGCTTGCATGGTCGGAGAGGCGTGACCTGGCAGCTGGAGAAGACTCTCCGACCGTTCTATCCACAAGCACACGATGGACACATCCCGTGCCAACGGCCCAGATGAGCACAGTTCCGTTGTCGCCCATTAGCACAGAACAAGATATACCTTGTGTTGTTGTCGACTCTAGCGCTGCGGTTCCGCCCGCTCTCCGGTCGGCGGCTCCGTCGGACTCTACGTGGGATATCTACCAGGACGACCGACCGGTGGGGAGTGCTAATGATGGCGCGAACTGGGAGCACGGCGCGGACGACGAGCCGACCGTGCCTAAGCTGGAGCCTCTGGACGAGGATAGTTTCCGCATGGACGATGTCCAGGAGGCTCCCCGCACCTCGCTTCCCAGGTCAGACCGCCCAGCGTCGGGTCAACCGAAAACCAAGCGGCCAAGAGGGAGACCCCGGAAACATCCCCTAACCCCACAGACGCCGAACACCAAGGTTACTAAGGGGCGCTCGAAGACCGGCTGCATCACCTGTCGGAAGAGGAAGAAGAAGTGCGACGAAGCGAAACCACGCTGTGAGAACGGTCTTTGGTACATTCGGAAAGGCCCCCGCTAATCTCGAGCAGGCCTGAACTGCGAAAAGAACGCAGTAGTATGCGAGGGTTACCACGAGAAGACTCTCTGGAAGAGTGGTCGAGAAAAGGATGAAGAAAGTAAGGTGAACCCTGATCGCGCTCGATTGAGTTCTAGCTCGTCCGTAGATTGCTTACTAGTTGTTAGAGCAGCGAAGGAAGGAGAGTCTGCCGCACATCACGCTTCAGCCCATTTTCCAAGGCGTTGAGACCCCCGAAGACCGGATCTTCTTTAGCCACTATATCAACCACCTAAGTAGCGTGCTCACAGTTGAGGGCCAGCACAGGAATGCCTTCAAGGATATGCTACTTCAGATGGCAGTAGAGCACCGGGGCCTAATGCATTCTATCCTGTCGCTAGCGAGTAAACATATTGACTTCGAAACCCCATATGGTAGCAAGCTTCTCACTTCTAGTCCCAATGTCGACCTCCCGTCTCTGATGTCCCGATCGCAGTTTCATCATAATGCAGCCATGGAGCAACTGTTGGCATGGGGGAGCAAAGACGAAGGTGCACCGGAGCAGAAAGCCAACCTAGCACCCCGCTATGGGCAGATGCTATGCCTGATGCTACAGACAGCCGCGGAAGGGTCGCCGGATGGTGCACATCGAGTCCATCTCACGGCGTACAAGAGCCTAATTCAGGAGAACCCGCCGCCAGACAAGGCCTTCACCACATTCATCACCGAGTTCTTCCAATATCGGGTTTTCGCAGATGAGCTCATCCGCTATCCTGACATGCAGACGAAACGCCTAGCTACGGAGGACTGGGTACCATGGACAGAGATCGAACCAGCGCGATTGATCGGCGTGGGCGACGGCTTGTTCCATTACATGGCGAAGATCACCACGATTAGGAATGAAATACGGGCCAACATGGTTGCAAAGATGGACCCGGTGGTCGACTACACCTCACTTTATCGCGCTGCCGAGATCGACGTCGCGATTCGTGAGTGGGCGCCGACCTGGCCAACAGGGGACAACCGAGATCGCGTCAGTCTACTATACAAGCAGATGATGTGGGTATACTTGTACCGGACTATCTACCCGCCGTCGACGTCCCCCCTACCGTCGTTATTCACGGCGCCGACGGTCCCGGGGGCAATTGGCTCCGTCATGGGGTCCGGCGCCGCCGCCGGTACTAATATTGCTGCTGTTGGCGTAGGCGCAGGCACAGGCGTAGGTGTAGGTGTAGGTGATGCTAGCACCATTCTGCCTCTCTCGCCAGCATCGTCACAACCATGTTCTACCACCCTCTCACCTCCCCCGTCCGGTGCTCTTCCCCCGATATCCGATCGCCGCCTGTCAAGCAGCAGCCACCATCCGACAACGCCGTTCCGCAGTAGCGGAGATTCGCCTCCACCCGTCGGCCTATACCCCCCTCACCACGATGCGCGTATATCCCTTGCCGTAGACGAATCTCTTGCGATCCTTGACTCCTTCAAGCCGAGTGATCCAGTGCAGACGCTGCTGTTGGTCCCCTGCTTCGTAATTGGATGCGCATCTTTTGTGCCGGCACAACAGGAACGTATTCGTGCCGCGGTCCGCACCGTCCGGGGTTATACAGGTCTGCGCAATTGTGACCGTGTCGCCGAGGTTCTAGAGGAAGTGTGGCGGCTCATGGCCCGCGCCGAGTGGGCAATGGTCTGGGATTGGCAGGGCGTCGCGAGGAGTATGGAGTTAGATTTCGCTTGCGCTTAAACCTCGATGGACTTTTATCTCCAACCTCTAAACCGCAGCCTCTTTTTGAACATCGCCCTTCGGCTCTCACAATCGATGCTTAGGAACTAGGAAAGGGAGGGGCTAGCCATCGGACCGCATGCCTACTATCAACTGCGTGTTCTCCAATCATTTCATATATCGCGGTTAGCTATTTTTCAGGAGGGGAAAGGGGGTTCTTTGTGGTATTTCGGATTGGATTTAGGCGTTTTACAGACCAGGCGCAACAGGTTAAGGCAGGTTGGGACACAGCATTGGCGAGCTAACGAGGGATGCGCTGTTGGGATAGGGGGCGGCAATTCACGTTTACATTGATTTCTTCTTCTCCTCCCTTGCGTCTTATCTACATCTCTCCATGGCATGTTTCCATAAAGGAGCGCGTCTAGATGTTTATACCCGTTTAGACCTCTCGGTTCGCTACGGCGACGAGGAGGTAATATTTTACTCTGCCTTTTTGATACCAAGGTGAACAATATCGGCGGGCCCTTGCTGGGGCATTGCATTTCTATTCAAGGTTCAGGGACCGGGGTGTTTGGGTGGCCGTTCTGCATATTGGATTCCAGTAAACATACACGCCGAGTCGCGTGGTGGGGAATATATCATACATACCTATGCATGCACACGTTCTACTAGACAATGGAGCACCTACGCCTCAAATGAAGTTCATACCAGGAATTTTATCCAGCATTACGTGCTTCAGCCAGTTGTATCAGGCCATGCGGCGCCCTGCCGTACGATGCTCAAAGATGGCGTCGGCAATGGCTCCGACTATGCACACTTATCAAATCCCACTCTTTGATGATCCTAGGGTCTGTGTTCAGAGAACATGCATGGTAAGCATATTTATTCACTATGTGTCCAGGCTTACCGACTATGTATTAAGGGGGTCCACGCTTCCCCGCGTCCTGTCTCGAGCGTTGGTCTGTTACCTATTCGATGAGGCCTCGGAGCGCGCCTAGCCAAAGGTAGGTATCCGGCAGATCGAATTTAAGATCCGCTTATGCCGTGAAGCCCCAATTCAACAATAGACCGGGCCGCCCTCATATCCTAGTATCGGCGCCTAGCCGAGGACAGTTTGATGGCGGCCTTGCACTTGCCGTATAAACCGCCTTTAAACGCTGTTGGTTTGATCATATCCCAGGGCTGGACAAGGAGGTTCAGGTTCTGGATGAGACGAGACATCGGGATCGTCGAGTCATTATGCTGTGTTGGCTTCGGAAGCTCTTGGCACTAGATTCTGCCTGCGGTAACACTGAAGGCCATTGCCTAGAGGATGTGCTGATAGTTCAACGAATCGCAGGCGAAACCCGAATAATGCAGTAAAGAAAACAGAAAGACAGCGAGTGTTCTGATGAATCTAGTAGGGCGGAGTGTTGTCGAACCTAGCGGAAGCTAGCTCACTTGTGTTTTCCTCGTAGGCCGCTGAGAAGTTCGTGAAGCAGAGGTGGCTAGACGCTATATGCCTTGCGTCAGGGCTCCGGCTAAGTTGATCCGCGGACGCCGGTGACGGGAGGCTGAGGGACTAACTGACGAAGCTAAACGGACCGGAGATGTATTCAGTCATCCGCATGCCGCTTCCTCCCACATTGGTTATACATGGGATACGTAATTAATCCCACAAACAGCACCTACTGAGAAACTTCTCCCCCAGTGCCACCGGAATTTCGACGCAATGTTAGATTATGAGAGAAGTTGCATAGAGAAGCGAATAGAAAATCCAGACCTTACGGGAGCTGTAAGGCTAAATTCCATGCTACCGCCCGCTTGCGAAAGGGCGACGCAATCATGTCGATGCAATTGCTGCGCCTAGGCCGAAAGAAGGGCGTTTTTCTTTCGGCTTACTTCGCATGCCAGCGGTCGGCTATTGGGCGGTGCGGAGTGGTGGGCTTAGATGACTCACGCCGATTAGTTATACGACTATTAGGTAGATATTAACAAAACACCCAGTCGATTCTTCGGCTGGCCCCCACCCTCGCCGTTAAAGAGAGAGGAAGAGATTAAAACGTCGACGCAGCTTACGCTATTGAAGCGCTATGGACACCATGCTTGAATCCGGCGGGAGTCAACAGTTATAGGAAGCTTGTATCGGCGCTCGGCATCGGAGCTCGGTTTCGGCTTGGCCCTTAGTGGTTAACTGCTTTCTTGGTGGTGGGATAGACATGTTGTCTCATTGGTCAATGGAGACATGGTCAACTCTCGACTCGTCGTCGCATGCATTCAGCTTCATGGAGTCATACCGTCAAAGCGCGTGCGTCAGATCCAGAGGGCCGGGATGGTTAGTCATTGTATAGAGGCTGGTTTTTACAGATGGAGCTCATGTTTATAAAAAGAAATGCCTGACCGTGTAGAATGCCCATAAGGCATTCATCCACATTTCTCATCTCGACGCTTAAGACTAGATTCACGACAAGCCATTCGACCTATATAATACACATCCTCATCCTAAGATTGCTATTCCGTACTTGCATTTCCTGTTGAATTATCTCATCGTTGACAACACTCGGCAACCTCAAAATGGCGACTCCATATACATCAACGCGACGGGATTCTACCGCTACAGACAGGACATTGGCGACGACAGACTATACGAGCGGGGCCAAACGCTTCGACGATGGTACGTGCACTAATACCCGAGAGATCAAGCAGTTATTGCCAATCAATTACATCGCAGGAATTAGTACTAACTCGTACCAGACGACAAGACGTTATCCGACTTTACACTAAACGATTCCTCATCGAGTCAGTCGAAGACGAAGTTGTCAAAGACCATGACAAAGCTCAAGTCCAAGCTCACAGCAAAGGAAGAGAAGCCGAAGCAAAAGGCATCGCTTCCGCCTGACTACTATCCTAGCAACTTGCAGACCTTCGAGGCACTAGCAGGTGAGTTGCACTTGGCTACTAGTCTCGGGGGCCCCTTGAATGATAGGCTAATTATATCGCAGCGACGAGGATGTAAACTACCATGTGCTCCCTAAGACACGGCCTCCCAATGGCCGTGCTTTGGCAATGAGACACGCAGTGTTCAAAATATGAGAAGGGCGGTAATTTGACAATTCTACGATATTATACGGCGCACTTTGGGGACTCATGGCGGGTCAATGGATAATAGTACGGCTCGAGATCGGCCGGTAAAAGAAGCTAGACATAATTGGTATGAATTTGGGGGGAATAGACTTAGCGCGCAGCCCAGCTGTGAGAAATATGGGATAATATGGAATTTCCTTTTTTAATGTGCATCTACATCCAACAATGAATTGCGTCAGCTTCGTGCGTATAACCGTACACATTGAATCTGTTGTGCCTTACTAGATGGCTGCCTGGATTTCTCCTCATAGGCAGATAGGCATCATATCATGTAGGCTACATCATTGCGGCCGGTTGGCTATGCAGCTTCGCTGCCAACTGCATCAGGCAGCAAAAAGAATCTTACACATCTCGAGCGCCCTCGGAGTAAGTATGTAGTTTGTTTGGTGTAACGGGCTTGCAGGGTTGCGAGAAAACGGTTGCGATCATCGGGACAAACTACCCAACAAGGACCCTCTTCTAGGCTCCCTTGGCACTTCAATCCGACTTCGGCTACACCAACTTACCTGCAGATGTGATGGCGAGCGCTTACTTTCGGCAATGCCATTCGGATCCTGGGATTAGGGTCATAGAAGGTGACGACGCGACGCCGATGATGAAAATCGGGCAATAGTGTTATTAGGCAACAAATTGCGTTCTAGAGCCCTGGTGCGCGCGTCCTTGCCCACGTGCTCTTCTTCAAGATTGTTTATTCCGGATCTACGTCCCCCTTAACGTACGACTTATAGTCTTCTGCCTTGTCAATTTTCGTCTGCCTGAGCGAAAGTGCAGATCTGTGAGACGAAGACTGCATGTTTCTTACAGATGGTGACGAATAACCATGGACTTACGACTCCCGGATGGTCGTCGATATCACCGCCCTTCGAGTTCCGAACTCCGACAATACGTCCGTTTATAGCATTGATTCTCCTTGTCCATATCGGATTCAAGAAGGTATTGTGATAAACGATTTTGCTTCCTTTTGCAACTAGCTACGTCAAAGACCGAGGAAGTAGTAGGTAGGCCATTGGCACATGGGACTCAATAGTGATATCCGTTATTATCGCATGGACATTTCTAGATCAAATAGGATAGCAGCCTTAGCAGCTACGACGGCGCCGAACTCTATGAACCTTTCGCCCCTAATGTACATCCTACATTTTTAAATGAAGCCGTCAGTCGACAGCTTGAATTAGTATTCGCGAGATACAGCACCAATGTTTTCATTCGGTAAAGGTGCTTAGGGTAAGCCTATATTTGTTGCCTGGTACGCACCATATAAGTAGCTAGAGATTGATGTGCGCAGCTTTCCCAAGCAGTAATCGGGCTATTTCTATATTCTCCAACTCCGTTGCCGATTGCACAACTAGACCCAGATAACTAGGGTGCAGGAGGAACGCCCGATGCCCTTAGGGTGGTTGTAACATAAGATGACTATTATATAATGAGAGGAATTTCCCTTTTCTCCCTGGTTGGGGGAAAGGGAGGGGGGGGGGCAACTCGGGGATCAATGGTCTTGGGCCCTACACTTACCCTTCAACTAAGCTACTACCTACCTGCGGCCCTGCTGTGATCTGTTTGCACTCTGGAGTTTCTTCTACTGATACTTGTCGATTCTTAATCGTGAAGCGAGACATTTTATTACTCTAAGTCATGATATATCTGCATTTGGATCTGCGCCTTACGCGAGCTGCAACTTCGCTAGATGTAGATTACTACAGTCTACTGCCCTGACAAGTGGGAGCACGAATACTTCTAGCTTAGGGGGGTCGATGAAACTGCGATATCGAACACTCGGTTCGAAAAGGTCTGTTCAATTATCGTGGTCATGTGAAAATTATCTTTATTTCGGCCTTGCTTGTTATACGGTAAACCTTGCTTTGAACCCGTGAAAAAACATTATTTCTACGGCCTCAAAATCCCAAGGAGCTTACAACAAACAATGCCTACTTGCACGGGAAAACGCCCTGTATAGCCCTCTCGAGTATATTTATCAAGTGAGATGAGAGTATTTGACGATATGCCATTTAGGTATAATGAAATCTGTCTACAATCATCCAGCCATGATAACGGCCCATAGGTAACGTAAACTTGCCTAAAATTCGCAATGAATTTGTTACATAATTATTTATTCAATATTTAAGTTTTGATTAAGATAGCAAGCAAGTTTGTGTATTCTAGAGGCTTCTACAACAATTTTACAGTTCGTATGTAGCCTCTAAGCATGAGGCAAGAGGTCGATTTGGGGCCATCACTTGAGGGTAGGTAGTAGTTATATTAATTAAGTCTAAATTTATATAGGTTTCCCGGTCTCTACGGCACATAAGGCTCAAAAATCAACTAGCCTTCTATTGAGCCCTAAAATACGCACCCGAACGTGAAGAAGAAAGAAGTGGAAAAAAAAATTACCCATTCTTGGAATCGAACCAAGAGCTCCCTGAAGATTCCATCGGGCTTATCCTCCCACGCATAGTACGGTGGTGTGTTGCCGGTTCAACACTCGCAGGGCGTGTTTTCCATTACACCAAACGGGCTGTTCTTGTTGTTGGAAGAAGGACGTGTTGTTTGAATATATAACCTTCTCATTCCTCTAACTATTGATTGGCTGTGGTAGGTGGGTATGGTGGGACTCGGTCCGCTTGCTTCTGATTGCGCGCGGGGAATGAACAACGCAGTTGCCTATTGTTTAATATTTACTATTTTGCCATAACTAGTTTCTTGCGCGTTGTTTTGGTCGTATAAATCTAACTATGGTCTGCCCATTTATTCACTCCGGGGCCCATTTCTTTGATACCTATTGAGTAGTGACCTGTTATCCCTTTGCAGTCGAATTGTAACTTACTATCTAAAAGTCAACCTCGCGGCTGAAATACTAAACTTCATACCTACGTAACTAATTTCTTATACAGGAGTTCTAGCTCTTTATGGAAATCGCCTAAAACCATGTGCACATCTTGGATACTCACCGGGCTCACCCGGAAGACCCGGGGCCCGCTCCGTCTTGGGGTCCTAGTCTTCTTCTGCGGTGCCTTGCTAAGGAACACTTGCGAGTGGTGACCGGGTGCTTCTATGAATATCTATAATAGGCTATATACATTACATGTAAAGGAGTCTAAGTCTCTCTATATAGAGGCGTGTATATCTCCCAGTGGTTGCTTCTGGTCAGTTAGACAGTTAGTTAGCCCAGTGAACTAACACGCACACACACCCTACCCAGTACAAACCGGATTTCTAGTGTGGTAAATGCCGTGGGTTATAGAAACTGCAGAAAAAGAAGCCCCTGGAATCCATCATGTATGTGCTCAGGTATTAGCATAGCTCGGGGTCAGCACTGTCTTATCCTAAGTAGTTAAGATGAAATCGAGGGTAACGCCCTTTCGAACATGCTGGTCTGACCCCGTGTTTTGCATGGTATCCTTGACACACAGACGAGTGATGATATTAAGCCTTATCCTTGTACTTCTATTACGCTGCTACCTAGCTGTCACCCTATTTGACCTATCTTTAGAGTAGAGTTTACCACTGATACCGGCTAACGAACGCTATATGAATCTAAAATGGTATAAAGACTGAATATATATCATTAGGAAAGGGAAGTAACTAAAATGCCGTCTAGGCTCATGCTTGCTGACTTCCACTTATGAAATACCAAGCTGTCATGGCAGTTCTGCTGTCCAAATATACTAAGTCGGGTAGCCTCTGCGGGCCCAAACCTATGTGTTAGGGCATTGTCTGCGTTTGCTAGCTAAATGATGCAAGGGTTCCTTAACGTGGAGCTAGTGTCTGCTATTTTCATAATTTAACCCGAAGATGCACAGCCAGCTTTAAACCTTTACATTAGTCTTAGCATCTAGAGCATGAACTTAGTGGATTCAGATCAACCTCATGGCACCCGAGAATTGTCAATATCATTGGGTAGAAAGGACGAGGCCCTAGCTACTCGGCAAGCTGGCTGAGGATCTAGGTAGATGGGTCATTGTAATAATGATGTTGCAGAGGCAGTTGGAGTTGATCCGGAATTGCCGAAATCTGTATAGTATGGTAGCACCCAACCCGAGAATCCATCCGCTTTTACGATGGAATCGTAGCTCCAATAAATCCTAGGGGACTGGTGGTTATGGGCGAATCCAGTCCCTTCCGACGCAAGGCAGGAAGGCTTTCACCAGTACGGCGCCGATCCCGGATCAGATTTGGAGACGTTGTCTGTGCTTGAGGTTCGGGCTCAAGCTCGAGCGTCAATGTGAAGCTAGCATGCACTAACTATTATCTATCGCGTTTCGTGTTCCCGTCTGGTTCTGTCTGGCCAGTCTGCCGGATATCGTTTTCCCGTTCATGTTGCATCTGTTCGTATGACGGTAGTGCATTATCGCCGTGTCCCGTCGTCGTGGCCCTTCGTCGTGGCACCTATTACCCTTGCTGATTCAGCTGATGAGGAAAATTTCTCGAGACAGAAATGGTCAAGGTTGACAGCGGAGGGGTCTGGGTTAGGACGCTGGCGCCGGAGAGTAAGAAAACAAGTGGAAGGTGTAGGGCCTATTATAGTCTTATTACTTAAATATTACTCGACGGATTGAAAAAAATTGGGCGTTGGCACTTTACAGCGTAGGGGGTGGGCCTGGCTAGATTCGGCCGAAAGCGAGGACATTATCAAAATCATGACACCGTATTACTCGAAAGATTGCTCGATTCGATCGAGCAATTGTTTCCGATAAGCAGGCGCGGAAGGTAAGAGGGGCGTTCGCTAGAAGGGGCTAGAACTGATTCTGACTAGATGGATGCGGTCGAAAACGGAACGGAATGACGACTGAATGGCTTGTGCGAGCGAGATAAAGATAAGAAGACAAGGCGCAGTAGCTGAGGTTGGGATCTGGAGTCGATCGCATCGGCAATAGTTAGCGCGAAGCCGGGGAAGATCCCTGCGAAGACCCTGGGATTTGGACGTCTTGTGTTATCTTCGCCCTCTCATTGGCTGTAAAAACGACGCCGATTGCTTCTCCGTGATAGGGCAACTCCTTATCTAACCTTTGCAGGTTGTTAACCTACTTTTACATACATGTTCTCTCTACTCAGACTACCTATCTTACTCGCTTAAACTAGTCTAGTACCTACCTACTTACTATGTAAGAGGCAGGTATCAAGACAAAGACCAGTGCAAACGGGGCCCTTATCGTCGGAGCTCACCGACATCAATGCAATTCATACCGAACACTATGTTGCCATCTACCCTTAATACTTACCTTAGGTAGGCAATGTACTAGAACCCCAGCCCCAGGAATCGAATAGCCTTTCATCACATACACAAGCAAACAAACACCCCAAAGAATACTTGTCATATAACCGTGACTAACTAACCGTGGGTTGACTGCTGTCTCCCAAGCATGCCGACTGATTAACCTTTCCCGGACAAAAACGGCGAGACTAGCGAGTCAAACAAGATCCCGAGCTGCCGGTCGAGATGTGGGACGCCTCCATCTGTGTTCCGCCCAGCCTAGCTATCTCTACAGACTGACTGCCTGGGCCTCGCCGCCACGGCAATCTACCGGGCGGTGTCACCCCACAACAAGACCGTACGTAAGTGAGTGAGCAGTCGTGTCGAAGCGGGCTAGGCATGTAGGTAGGTGGTGTGGCCATTGTGTATATCTAATACCATGCAGTGTCAGTGTATTTTGTACCCCGTCCGGCCCTTGTCATAAGCGCGCCAGATAAAGGTTCTGTGCCCCCTCCACTCCCTGGGCCAACTAGACTTCTTTGAACTCCGCGCTCTCCGTCTTCTTTGTGACCTTCACCTGTTATCTCTGCCTGCTATCTCTTTATCACACCGAAACAATACCCGTCTATTGTTGTGGCGGGCTACTATTGTTAAGGCGGACGGATTACCACGCCCGTGATAAGCGAGTGACCTGCAGATATTCTTATCGGACCCTCCTCTCTTCTGACGTCTACCAGATTGGGCTTATTTCCAGATAGGCGGATAGGCTTCGGTGCTGGGACTGCGTTATTGCGTTGGCTTGTTGTATATGTGCGCCCCGGCCATGTCTAGCACTGAGGCACTGACCGTGCTTGTTTCGACGAGGGCGGTACTGACACTGCCAGATGACAGCCTGCTGCTTACGCCGGCCTCTATCTCCATATCTTCCACCACCGGTAAGATAGTGGCCATTGTAGCTACTGTCCTGCCTAAGACTTCCTTCCCTTCAAACACAACATACATCAACCATGGCTCGAAGCTCTTGATACCCGGGCTGGTGGACGCTCATGTCCACCTCAACGAGCCTGGCCGCACGGAATGGGAAGGCTTCAACACCGGCACGCGAGCGGCGGCGTCGGGGGGTGTGACCACGGTGGTTGATATGCCCCTGAATGCTATCCCGCCCACCACGACCTTGGCTGGATTCAACGAAAAACTGGCGGCGAGCCGGGATCAATGTTGGGTTGATGTTGGTTTCTACGGAGGTGTCATTCCCGGAAATGCGGACGAACTACTGCCGCTCGTAGAAGCTGGTGTGCGTGGGTTTAAAGGGTTCCTGATTGAGTCTGGTGTAAGTGCCGCCACAAACACTAACGTTATTGGGCAACTTTCTTAGTTGATTCTCGTAGGTGGAAGAGTTTCCTGCCATATCGTCGGCCGATATCGAACTGGCGATGAAAACCTTAGACGGCACACCCACTACTCTCATGTTTCATGCCGAGATGATCCCGCCTATTACCGACTCCGTCGGCGACGCTGTTCAGGTTTCGCAGCCACCACTGGCGCCGAAGGGCACTCTAAAGGAGTACCAGACGTTCCTCGAGTCCCGCCCGCCGTCGTTTGAGACATACGCCATTGAAGAAATCCTCTCCCTCGCCCATCTTGCCGCTAACCTTCACCTCCACATCGTGCACTTGTCCGCCACACAGGCTATACCCATCCTTAAAGAAGCACGCGATAGGGGTGTTAACATCACGGCCGAGACATGCTTCCATTATCTCGGGTTGGCCGCCGAGGGGGTCGAAGATGGCGACTGCCGATATAAGTGCTGCCCTCCCATTCGGGAACAGATAAACCAAGATGGATTGTGGGACGAGCTACAAGCTGAAGACTCGTGCATCAAGACCATCGTGTCCGATCATTCGCCTTGCACACCCGAGCTCAAGCTTCTGCCGCCCCATTTACAGACTCCGGACTCGCACCCGAACATGCATCATTCCGACTCGGGCGTTGACATGCGGGCCGACCTGGAGCTCGAGCCAAAGCCTCCCGTAGCTTCGTCGGAAGGCGATTTCTTTGCCGCCTGGGGCGGTATATCGTCGGTCGGCCTCGGTCTACCAATCCTTCACTCGTCGGCCAAAAAGCGCGCCGCGGCTGGCCACAAGTCAACACCAACCATCGTGGATATCGTCCGGCTGTGCTCTCAGGCGACTGCCAAGCAGGTCGGACTGTCGCATCGTAAGGGTGCTCTCAAGGTTGGCATGGACGCCGATATCTGCGTATTCGATGACACAGAGGAGTGGGTATTGCAATCGCGCGGCATGCACTGGAAGAACCGCTGTTCCCCGTGGGAGGGCCATCACTTCACCGGCCGAGTCAAGGAAACGTGGCTGAGAGGCCACAAGGTGTTCGAACACGGCGGTGCAAATGCTGGTTTCATCGGCATGATGCCCATGGGCGAGGCGATTGTTGAGAAACGAATTGCTTGAACGATACGACTATTATCTAAAGTGATTGGTCGGGTGCCAGGCAGTCCAGATGATCTGCACCAGCAATATAATGAAGGGAACGGAGCCTTGACGAGTCTACGATTGCATACATCGAGGGGAGGCCTGGTTAACAAAGAATAGATTTGGGGGTTCGACAGGGGGAGGTCGGCCTTGGGGAAATGAGGAGAAACCTATGTATGTACGGTAGGGCTCCGCTCGAACGTGATGTGATACCAAGTGCATAAAGCGTGCGTTCTATGGCGTAATGATTACGAGAAATAAATTCCATTCATAGAGTACTACATAATGTGTTCCCTGAATATTGCTGTCTGATCTATTTGGATAGCTTTCAAAGCGTTACTGTCTGCGTGCCATTTCAAGAGGGGCTCACTCCCTATTGGTGCATAACTACCTAGTACTTACAGGTAGGTAAATAGCACACTTAGCTAGGTAGCTACATCCTAGGGGTCTAAAAACTTCCTATGTATTCTACGTACCTTGTTACAATCGGCCTACGAGGAGCCTTAGCAAGCGAAGAAGACGTGAAGAAAGACTTCCGATCTGGTAAACCCTCCTACTTTCGTAGGTTAGTGATTACATACTTGGGAATATGTACGCATTTAGGGGACTCTACAACAGGCACAGGCGTCCAGATCCATTCGTGTGATCCGTCAACGACCTATCGACCTTGTGACATCGATAGCGAATTTAGACAACTTTGAGGCAACCACTTCTTTCGAGGTTGAACAACTACCGCCTTCATACATACACATCGCTGTTATTTTTGGCATACCGCCTATCCTTATTGATACCCGGCGCCAACACCAACCTCGAAGCGAGGGGTAGACTAGACTAGGGATCTCGCTTGGAGAACCGACGCGAGCACTCACTCTCGGAACACTACTCCAAGCGAGGCCCCCCACCTAGTTAACTACCCATCACACATGCCATGCATATCATCCGTCGCATCGGTACATGTCAGCCTATAGGGTGGGGTACTTGGCCGCCGTTGGCGGTGTTTTGCGCCTCTGTTTGCCCTGCAAGTTCATGCCCTGCTCTGCCACGTGAAGATCTACACGTTATGAGCAAGCGAGGCTCGCGACAAGGATTGCTCGCCTAGCGAGACGGTTGGGATCACGCTGATTGAATGCGATATCTTCCGAATCACAGAATCCTGCTTCGATGGAGCGAGACGAGAACTAGGTAGGCATACGGATAGGCTTTGGTTTTCGCTCATGATGGTCCAGCATACAGGAGGCATGTAAGTACTACGTTAGTGGTGCCTATTGATTAATACACCACACTAACGGCTCTTCCGAGCAGGGCCCGAAATAGGTAGGGAGTAGGTTTGATGGATTCCCAATCGCAGGGGTTCTGGCAATCACTCCTCACCCAAGGAATAATGATTGGGTTGAGTCTGTTACTTACCCCACGAGTTTGGGCAGTGTATTCTTGATTTTCGGATTCTCTACAACCGTTGGAATGATAGGTAGAGTAACACCATATCCCTTGAGAGACCCATCTGCAGTCTTACCGCCTTACCATTCGATGCCGTGTCATACGAGCCATATTATAGGTCTTAATTCCCACTATGAAAAAGGCCCTAGTAAGGCCGCTACATTTTCTTAGCTGCGTTCGGTTAACCGCGCGATCGCAACGAAGCGAGAGACCTGTCAACATGGGATCCGCGCTGATCCTACTGGCCGTCGAAGTCGGTAGGCGAGCCTCGGCGTTATTGTGAGCCGGGACAAGCATCCACCTATTCTTAGCCCGGTTGCAACAACGATGCTCACCCACAAGCACATGCTTACATAGAGTCTTCTCGTTAAGTCTAGCTCACGACTCTAGTCTTAAACCTCTATGTGTTGATGGTATTTTATTTTATTTAAATTACTCCCGTACGAAGAGCACTACTTAGTCCATGCAATGGATCTAAGACCAACTACTAGCATAGCTGATTCTACTACCCTAGAAGTGGTCACTCGTGCGAATTCGAGGCAGAAGACGGGGTGATTCGATACTGCAGGCAGGTCAAGGGATAAAAGCGGTCGACGAGGCCAACTCTTGTTCCCAAATGGGCGTTATACAGCATCAAAACTCTTCTCCCATGGAGAAGGTTAGTATTGCCGAGCCAGCAAGCTCTGGCAATGAATCTATAGATCTCAGCCCGGCGGGGCCTGGACAGCAACCAACACCATCGACTATGCGTCAACTATCGCTTGACGATGTCGAGGCTGTTGATGTAGAACTGCGCAATCTCTCCGTCACGGTGGATACATCACCTTCCTTAATGGATCCGACAACATACCCAGATCTGATACACAACATCTTCAAAACGAACGTAGACAACGTGTCGAAGAGGAAGGTCCTTTTGAACTCCATCGATGCGTCTTTCAAACCTGGCGCCCTAACGGCGATCCTCGGCGGAAGTGGCTCTGGCAAGACAACACTGCTAAACACAATAGCAGACCGGATCTCCAGCACAAGGCTGTCGAGAACCGGCATCACAGGTTTCAACAAGTCAGCCTCAGTAGATTCCGCCAGACACGCATATGTGATGCAGCAAGATGTCCTGCTTCCCACGCTTACTGTCCGGGAGACTCTAAGATACGCGGCCGACCTAAGGCTGCCTCCACCCACGACAGACAGCCAACGAGCTCAAATCGTCGAGGAGGTCATCTTAGAGCTAGGTTTGAAAGAATGTGCAGATACCCGAATCGGGAATAGCCAACATCGTGGCTGCAGTGGAGGGGAAAAACGACGGACGAGCATCGGCGTCCAACTCCTGGCAAATCCATCCGTCTTGTTCTTGGACGAGCCAACGACGGGACTTGATGCCACGAGTGCTTACCAACTCGTCCGGACACTGAAACACCTGGCTTTGAAGGGCCGGACGATTATTACTACGCTACACTCGCCGAGGTCCGAGATATGGGATCTATTGGATAACTTGGTGCTTCTTTCAAGAGGGTGTCTTGTTTATTCAGGGCCCACGAAAGAGTGCATGCCTTGGTTTTCCAGCCTAGGATATGAGCTTCCGCCATTTGTCAACCCGGCCGAGTTCGCCGTTGATCATGCGGCGATAGACAACCGCACCCCTGAAATGGAACAAGAGAGCACCGCCCGCGTTGAGCGTCTGAAGGCAGCGTGGGCGGAACGTTCGCGGAAGATACTTGAACCCTTTTCATTGGGAAACACTCAACGTAACGATGCGGCACATGTTATCCCGGCGCGTCACCATCATGCTAGTTTCGTTCGTCAAGTAAGAGTTTTGACAAGTAGAACATTTAAAGTCACTTATCGAGACCCTCTGGGCATGGCTGGTTCGATACTAGAAGTAATCTTTATGGCCGTGATTACGGGGTACATTTTCTACAATCTAGGTCGAGATCAACCTGGCATTCGCTCAAGGCAGGGTGCTCTCTATATCTCCATTGCTCTACAGGTATTTGACAGTCCCCTCCCTATATTATAGCAGAAGGCAAAGCTAGATACCCCATGAAACGCCTTATCGTACACGCTAGTCACTGATTCTCGAGACTCTTATAGGGTTACCTCTTTTTAACATTCGAGATATACCGCATGAGTCTCGACATTCCCACCTTCGACCGAGAAAAAAGCGAGGGATGCGTGGCAGCTCTACCCTTCATCCTCTCACGTCGGATAGCCCGTCTGTTCACCGAAGACATCCCTGTTCCGTTTCTGTATAGCGTAATCTTTTATTTTCTCGCTGGGTTTGACCTCGACGTCCGCAAATTCTTCACCTTCTTCGCTGTGCTGCTACTGAATCATTACATCTCGGTTACTCTCGCCGCGGCCTGCATCGCAGCTGTGAGGCATTTTCCCGGAGCGAGTCTCATTGCAAATCTAGCATACACCCTACAAAGCTTGGCATGTGGCTTCTTTATCCAGAGCAATACGATCCCCATCTATGTTCGATGGACGAAATATATCACCTATAGCGTAAGTGCAAGTAATTAAACGCTTTGATTAATACTAAGGAGTTAATAGTATTATGGGTTTGGGGCATTATGTAGCAATGAATTCGACGGCAGTTTCTATGATTGCCCTTTGGAGGGAGGCGCCTCAAACCCTGCGTGTATACAATATACGGGTCGATATATTCTAGATAACCTCGGTTTCCCACGGGACTGGCTTTCTAGACCGATCATTGCCATGCTGGGCTTCGTCCTCTTGTTTCTCCTTACTTCTTGGATCGGTCTCGCCTTCGTAGACGTCGACATGACCGTCGCTCGGCCAAGAACATCCGGCACTGATTTCTCAACGGGGAAGGAAAAGATGATGGCTAGGCCACTACAAGAAGTACGAGCAATTGATGTCGGCCTCGACAAATTTGCCCTCGAGTTGGATAAGAGGTCTGCCCTGGGGAAGCCGCTTCCTACCAAGATCATTCTCCAACCTATTACGGCAACCTTTCAAGCCGGCATGTTGAATACAATCATGGGGCCATCAGGCTCGGGGAAAACTAGTCTGCTGAATATGATGGCCAAACGTCTAAATAGCACGATAGGGACTAAGTATCGATCAACTGGGAGACTCCTGTTTAATGGAGCTTCACCGTCAAGCTCAGTGATCCGGTCTGTAGTGTCATATGTCTGTCAAGACGACGACGCGTTATTGCCGTCTCTGACAGTCCGAGAGACTCTCCGCTTCGCTGCAGGTCTCCGTCTTCCTTCTTGGATGACTAAGCAGGAGAAATACCAGAGAGCAGAAGAAGTTCTTCTCAAGATGGGCCTGAAAGATTGCGCGGACAATCTAATCGGCAGCGACCTAGTCAAAGGAATTTCTGGCGGCGAGAAACGCCGTGTTAGTATTGCAGTTCAGATTCTCACGGACCCCCGGATCCTCCTTCTTGATGAACCTACAAGTGGACTTGATGCCTTCACGGCAAGTAGTATCATGGAGGTGCTTCAGGGTTTGGCAAACGAAGGTAGGACAATCATTCTCACGATTCATCAAGCCAGGTCGGATCTTTTCAAGAGTTTTGGGAATGTTCTTCTCCTCGCCAGAGGGGGCTCGCCAATATATAGTGGGCCAGCGAAAGATATGCTCGACTATTTCAGTTCCCTCCATTATCGCTGTCCTCAGCACACAAACCCCGCGGACTTCGCCTTGGATCTGATCACTGTTGATCTCCAAGAAGAACAGAGAGAGGCCGAAAGCCAGGAGAGAGTCAGGAAACTCGCGGGGTCCTGGTCTAGTGTTGTTGAGGGCCGTCAACCCGGAGAAAGGGTAGATGTAAGGTCTCAGCTATTCGCGGGCGAACACGAAGACAGCAAGCCCGATAACGCCAATATTGAGATCGACAAAGAGGGAGACGACGAACGAAGAAGCCAAGATAAGGCAGACAGGACTGTTTTCGAAAGACCGTCATCGATTCCCATGCCAAGACGACCTAAGGCCACACTCGTGAGCCCAGCCGAATTGGGAGCACTCGCCCGCAAGAGAGCACCATTCCGGACAGCGTTCCCGCTCCTTTTACGCCGCGCGACGATCAACCTTCGCCGGCAGCCACCTCTACTACTAGCACGTACCTTTCAAGTGATCGGGTTGGCTATTGTCTTAGCCCTGTTCTTCGCGCCAATACATCATGACTACTACAGTATCCAGAACCGCGTTGGGTTCGTGCAGGAGATATGCGCCTTCTATTTTGTCGGCATGTTGCAGAATGTCGCGATCTATCCCGCCGAGCGCGATGTATTTCACCGAGAAGACGACGACGCCGTCTACAGCATCGAGGCTTTCCTCGCCACCTATACAATCCTGGAGCTGCCGTTCGAGATCGCCAGTTGCCTCGTGTTCGGCGTGCTCGCCGATTTTGCCGTTGGGTTCCCGCGCACCGCCGAGCTCTACTTCGTCCTCGTCTTCTGCGCCTTTGGCATAGTGTCGTGCGGCGAGAGCCTGGGCATCATGTTCAACACCGTTTTCAGCCACACCGGTTTCGCGGTGAACCTCGTCTCCATCCTCCTGTCGGTCGCGCAGGTCATCGCGGGCATCATCAGCATCGACATGCCGCGCGTGTTCAAGATCTTCAACTACCTCAGCCCGACCAAGTACGCCGTCGCGGCACTCGCGCGGTTCAGCCTTGACGGTGTCGCGTTTACGTGTGACGATGCGCAGAGATTGCCGGACGGACGATGCGCTATCGAGACGGGCGAGCAGGTCCTCGAGCTCTATGATCTGGATGTCAACGGGGTCACGAATCTGATCGCGCTTGCTGGCACGGTGCTCGCGTACCGACTGGTTGCGTGGCTGCTGCTCAGGCTGGTGCGCACGAAATGGAGGAGTATCGTCGAGGCGAGGAGGCGAAGTCAAACTGATGGGTAGCAAGATCGCTACCTACCTACAATCTCAAAGTACATAAGAGAGAGAGAGTTCACAAGACATGCATAAGATGTAGTTAGACCCCCAGTGCCTGCCGGGTCCGCGTGTACCTACTCGTATCCCAATAGCGCGACCCTGATTTCCGTGCCCGTCGGCGGTAACTGCCCAATTCGCCTGCCTATCTCCCGGAGTTTTCGCAGTTGACGTCAAAAGGAGGGGCGACGACCCCACCATGCCCAGGGGGCTTAAGAAGCAAAACCAGGAGCCATCGGAGCTGCAATCTCAATTGTTGAATTGTTGATAGGACACGCTCTAAGTATTTAGGTTAGGCAGGTTACATGTACCAATGCATGCTCTGCGACCTGAGACAAGGCGGAACAATGGATGCCATCATAGGTGCGTCGTCTTTCCGTCCGTCCAAGAGAAGAGTTTCGCTTCCGGAGCTAAGAACACGGGGTGCGTCTTAACTAGGTAATCCACCTGGATGGACGGCACGGGCCTAAACAATCTAGCGGTAGTGTCGAAATGGCGTCTAGGTAGATGTATGTATATATGAAACAATAATTACTTAGTTATAAGTAAATATAAATATGTGGAAGAAAAGACTCGTCATGATTTACGGGCTTGAATTGCCCTGATATTCAAAGCATTCTAATCATCGTACCCCCCTTTCTCCTCTCCTTTTACGACGTTTGTCTTGTAGACAGCAATAGAAACTTGATTAAACCGGTCCCCGTCCTAACATAACTAAGTACATATCTACATATCCGACCCACCGCCCGCCATGGCTCCCAAAGTCCTCGTCGTCCTGACGTCCGTCGGACACATCGAAGCAGCCGACAAGCCAACAGGCTGGTACCTCCCCGAGCTAGCCCACCCCTACGACGTCCTAACCAGCGCCGGCGTCGAGATCGTAACAGCCTCGCCCGCCGGCGGCGTAGCGCCTCTCGACCCAGGCTCAGTCGCCATGTCCGCCGACGACGCGAGCTCGCAGGCCTTCCTCGCCAAGCACAAGCCCGTCTGGGAGCAGACACAACGCGCGTCCGCCTTCCGGGGCCGCGCGGGCGAGTTCGCGGCGCTGTTCTACCCGGGCGGCCACGGCCCCATGTTCGACCTGGTCTCCAACGCCGACAGCATCGCGCTCATCGAGGAGTTCGCCGCGGCCGGCAAGCCCGTGGCCGCCGTGTGCCACGGGCCCGTCGTGCTCCTCAACGCCAAGAAGGCCGACGGGACGCCGCTGCTGGCCGGGAAGGCCGCTACGGGGTTTAGTAATGCTGAGGAGGACGCTGTTGCCATGTCGCAGTTCATGCCGTTCCTGCTCGAGGACAAGATCAAGGCCGTTGGTGCCAAGTACGAGAAGGCCGCGCAGCCCTGGGCCGAGCTCGTGGTTGTGCAGGATGGGGGCAAGCTGATCACGGGGCAGAACCCGGCTAGTGCGAAGGGTGTTGGCGAGGCGCTGCTCAAGGCGATTACCGCGTGAGTGGACGAGGGACGAGGAGTGAGTGGGGGATGGCGATATTGGGTGTGATGGCTATTTGGAAAAGCGTTGGGATTAGGGATAAAGACATTTGTAATACTACTGTCTCACGTATCACTCGTTGGATTTATATCGTCTCTCTAAGCAATCCCCACGGAATAGCCTAACTAACACCTCACAATGATGGGATTGTCGCCCGTACACTCGCGTCCCATTATCTCCATCTCACGGCAGGAGCCTGTAACGATGACTAACATGCCTATGATGCTTGTAGACGGCAGAAACAAGATGCTTTGATCGGTATATCAGCGTTCCTAACGGCGTGGTCTAGCTCCTCCTTAATACCCGTGGCCTTATCCAAATAGCCCAGCTTGGCCAGACACTCATGATATCCATGAAGAGCCCACACGTTCTTCGGATGCTGCAGCGCCCGGGGAAGCGCATCGTTGTACCCTAGGTCCTCCTCATAGATCTCCAGCGCCTCGCCGTACCGCCCCTGCTCCGTAAGCAGGGCGCCGAGGGCATGGCTCGGCGGCTGCATCCAGCCCCACGGCTCGTCGTACGGGAGCGCGTAGCACAACGTGTTCGCGTCGCGGAGGCGGGCGAAAGCCGCCTCGTGGTTGCCGCGTCGGTATTCGAGCTCGCCGTCTAACATGGCCTCGGCCACCCGCAAGATATCGACGCATTTGTTGTTGAAGAGCATCCGCGAGGCCGGCACGGACTCGTACGCCTTGGCGAATAGCCCGCGCTGCTGCTCTGCCTCTCCCACATTGCCCGTGGCGGCAAACGCGACGCCTTTCGCGTAGTAGGCCATGGCGGTCGTTGCGCTGTACAAGACTTGGTCCTCTGGCAGCGCGAGGTCGATGATCTCCTGCCAGCGCCCGAAGCGGATCAGCGTGTGCACGCGCATGGCCAGGAAGCCCTCTAGCCAGTCGGCCATGGGCGGCGACTCGACGCGCAGAAGCCCCTCTGGGAGCGCGGCTTCGAGTTGGGCCACGGTGTCGAGGGCGACGGCGGACTGCGCCGCGAACATGGCGGCGTAGATGCGGAAGTGGTAGTCATGCACCCGGTACAAGGTGTAGAACTTGAGGGGATCCTCGCGCGCGAAGAAGACTTCGTCGGCGAGGATCGCTTTCTGATTGGAGTCGATGGCGGCCTGGTAGTCGCCGACAAGGACATCGATGTGTGTGGGCATGTGGTTTAGATGTCCGGCGTGGGGCACGAGGTTGCGGAGTCTGTTCGCCGCGTCCAGCGCCGTCTCGGGGGCCGAGGACATTTCCATGAGGTGGATGTAGAGATGGAGGAGCCCGGGGTGGTCTGAGCCCCCTTCCAGAGACGACATTGCGCGCTCGAGAATCGCCTTCACTTCCAGTGTACGCGCCCCCGATGCCGGTTCGCCGGTTTTCAGGTCCCAGAGCTGCCAAGGAGTGAGGTTCATCAGTGCATCCGCATACAAGGCCGCCACATCGAGGTCGTCGCCGAACTGCTTGTATACTCGCCCCATGGCATCTGCGTAGCCTTGGTTCCATATCGAACAATTCTCGTCCGCATGCGCGCGGGGATATCTGGACTGCAGCGCTTCAATAAGTGCCTTCTCGACAGGCGAGGCACCATGGGCTGCTGCTGCTAGGGACCTGGCCTGCTCGACGGCCTGATGGGTCCGTCGGACTGTGGCCTCTAGTTCGGCTGCGTCGAAGAATTCCCACGGCTTGTTGTAGTTGGGGCCCAGGGAATACGCGAGGCCCCAGTATGCCATACAGCAGTTGCTGTCCTCCTCGAGAGCCCGCTCGAAGCACTTTGCCGATTCCTCGTGGTTGAATGCGTAGCTCCAGATCAGGCCACGGTTGAACCACTCCAGCGCCGCCCCATTGCTCGCGCTGACGTGCCGGCGATAGGACCCGAGGTCATAGTATTCGTCGTCTTTCCGGCCCATGTTTACTAAACGAAAGCCCGCGCCGGGGATGGTTCAGTGCTGACACATATAGACAGATGCATTCAATTGCATTCTGTATAAGTGGACCGTGGTGCTGGAGTTGCTGGGCTGGGCTTCGGCATTATGCAAGTAGACAGGCTAGGTTACCTTAGGTACCCACGTATTCACCGTAGTGTGAATTTAGCGAGGTAGCCGAGCATGACCGGTCTTGATGCTGTAGGTCCTTTTCTCAATCGTAAGATCGTATAATACCTAACACACCACGCTATATTTGTTAATTGTCACGGCCTATGGCGTCTTCTTAGGTGGTCAGTCTCCATCCGAGTCCAACGATACCTAGACGAGTCAGATTTATCACAATCCTTTCCTTCCTTGCGGCCGTGACTCGAGCTTTATTATCAAGACATGCAACTACCATAAGCTTGGGATATACTCAACCAGTTAATCGATCTCCGCCCTTGCTTTCGTAGCTATACCTGAATTCGAGACTGCGCTCGTCATAGTTGTCCATAGACTCTAAGCCAGGCTTCTAGGTTGTTCGAGATTCTAGTCTCACGGGAATTTTATGGTGACTGCCTAGATCGCACTATGTGCCAGTTGCAGCCAACTCTTGCTTATTATAGAAACGTTGCCAGCGTAGCGTCAACATTGATCCCTCGAACTGCTGATTGAAGCTCTAACCGGCGTCATAATATAGAAACGAAACCCGCATACTTGGTTATCATCCGGGCCATAAGATTGCCGGTTTTGGCGAAACGGGAATGTTAGAAACGCCCTTTGACATGGATGAGAGCTTGCGTATAGCTAGCTAGTTTCTACCTCCCGCTAACGGTTTCGGGGATCTCATTTGTTAGTATGACTATAAATGATGAACCTGGTACTTGGCTAGACCTTCACCTTATCCGCGTGGTTGCAGACGCGCGAGGGGCTCTTGAAAAGGGTTGTTATAAAAAGCTGATAATAGGATCAGGTAAGGCCTCCGCTACAGTCTGCCGGGTATAATGATCGTGCGTCCAGGCGGAATAGAAATCCGGATTAACACGAGCCAACATTTGATTTAAGTCAGCTTCGTCCGTGGCGAATACACTGGTTTCTTTCCGCAGGCCTAGTATTCGTGTCTTGTCTTGTAGCGACATGATACTTCTAGTAGATGCCTCCTTTCTCCATGGCATCCTAGTTAACCAATACTTAAGAAGAAATGCCACGACCCTGCTTTTTCGATTTCGTGCTTAGTTGCTTTGAGCTCAGCGCAAAAGCCCTCGGAATCGCGAGAACGTGCAATACCCGACACCACCAAATATAGTGTATCTCGCCATATGCGAGGCGAAGGTGAACCTGGGGAGGCAGGAACGTCCGCATTCCCGCGTCTTAGGCGCAGTGAATGCTATTCTGGACTAGCTTCATAGATGCATCGACTTTTCCGTCCGGAATATTGGCCGATTCTTTCACATTCTGCCTCACCGACTATTGGGCCGAACTCGCCATCACGGCGAGTCGTCCGTCCTAGGCAGGGCAGAGGGTAGAGGTGGCAGAAGTTTAATTTGGCAGGTGCTTGCGGGAAACAAGGCAGGCCAACCATTATCTGTTATCTTCTAGTCTCGTAGGATCGAAACGACGTGATTCCGACATGATCTTACTGTAATAGGCTCTCTGAGATGTTAGCGCCCTAGGTGAAGAGGAAGCGGTACTTACATCTCAAATCCCTTGGACTGGCCTGCCTACGTCGGTTCCATGTCAGAAGGAACTTTCCGAGCTCCCGGAACGCTCGCTGCTTTCATTGGCAGTTCGAAGAGGAGCATTATGTAATGCTATAGACATGGAAACCAGTTTCGGATGTGCTGCAGTGTATCTGTGTAGGGAACGCAGCTGGTCTAGTGGTCGACTTCCTCCAGCTGCATGCGCCCCTGTGGCAACTTGTGACCATGCAACCTGTGCAACTGGGCACGATGCATGACATGTTCTCTCATGTGTTAAATACGTAGGGCTAGAGTAATCCTCTAGCCTAGATAAAAGAAAGAAGGATGGTTCGCAGTCGTAGTCCCAGTGCCGGTCGGCCCGGACTTGTACTATGTAGATGTCGACTAAAACATAAGTCGACTGTGCCGTCTTCCGAAATGTAACCTGGTGGCGGGTTTCACGTGCCGGGATGTGGGTGGAGTGTCCAATGTTTCGAATGATTATCTCCGCATGGTAGGCTGATGTTGATGGATGTTGATGGTGCAGTGACTGAGGACGCCTCTTTTTGCCTGCCTAAGCGCACCGAGCTGCTATCTAGATGGAGCAGGTCTGTCGTGGGTGAAGCCAAACTTTCAAGCGTTCTCGCCATTTGAAACTCGAATGGCTGCGTTGGGTCTGCTCAATCCGGGCGTGGTCTGTCAAATTCGTCCCCAAGTTGCACTTGGTGTAGCCGATAAAACTCAGCTAGCGCCTCGACTCCGGTAAGATTTCAAGATCAGCACCCGACTTCCGGGGCATCGTTGCGCAACAGCACTACACACATCATACGTACAAACATGCATACATACTTACAACATCGACCAAGGCTTTCTTTTCTCGATCGCGCGACGATAAGGTATACGTAGTATACATCCGTAAGGTTCTTACTGTTACCCAACCCCAGATAGACACTACCCAAGAACGAGGTTCTGGCTTTATTGGTCGATGCCAGCCTTAGGGTCGTTAAGATGAGAGCAATTAAGCTTTCTTGGGCTGTGAACGATTATATCTTGTAGTCATATAGCGGTAGGAACCGTACTTGGCTGCAGTACCTAGATACCTGTTATATGTAGGTACCTCCATTACCGACTGATGCTTTAGTGCAATGCTGTGTAAGGTGGGCTACCCACTAGGTACCTACATAGGTAGTTCTACCTAGTTGTGAAGCTGGGGCTGAGTGGTAATAGTTCACTTGCACTGTAAGTACTTGGCTGGATTTTCCATCTAGGTAGGTACTGTTTGTCCAGTCAAAATACAGTGTCACGTTTTCTTTCCCAATGGGCTATTTCAGTGGTCTAATTAATCAACGTACTTCAACGAAGTAGATACCTGCCGACTACCGTACCTAGATACTAAGTTTTTAAGTAAGCAGGTATCACATCACTGCCGTACCTACACTACGGCTACGGCGGCAGGTGCCCGTTGCCTGCCTGATTAATAGCGGGGTCTATTAGGAGGTAGGTAGGTAGAATACCTAAACTATAGGTAGTTATGTGCTGTATCGTACCTTAGGCAGGTACCTAAGTTAGGCGTCTATGGGACAAGTTACAGGCTACAGACCACCTACATAATGTACCTACAGGTATGTAGATACAGTACGTGCCAACGCTAGGGAGGTACTTTACCGTCCACCCGAAGAAGGGTAAGGGTCTAGGTATACCAGGTACGAAGAGCCAGAGCCTGGAGGAGGTAGGTTGGTCCCAGGTGTGGGCTTGGCCCGGATCATCGGCACATGCTAGCCCCAGCTCGACACTGTCGCGGCCAGAACCCGCGCTGATTGTCTGATGCATCGCTGCCGTGTATCCGTTTTGGGGCGGGAAATGTCTGCACAAAGCCCTCATGGACACACTAATAGCCAGTCTGAACGAGCTCTCATTCCCCGGGGAGCAGCAGCTCTCATCCAGACCCCGAATTCGACTTTAGGGCTGACTCCCTCTCTCACTCTCTCTCGCCATCCTCGTCGCCATTGCCAGAAGCAGGAGCAGGAGCAGGAGCAGGACTACGACCAGGACCAACAGTGACGATAGAAAACAAGCAGCAGCAGCAGCAGCAGCAGTCATCATCCTCGCTGGCACCGTCGCTGTCGCCGACTTGTCGTGGCCGTAGTCGCATGCACTCTCACCGCCATCGCGACCGGCAGACTCTTGCCATCGTCCACATCGGCTCAAGCCAGCATCATCGCCATCGCCGTCGTCATCACCAGCGCCATCACCATTGGTTTCACGCAGCATCGCTGGTGTCACCGCCATCCGTCGTCGGGTCGCCACCATGTCCCCCGACGACGCGAGCTACGAGCTGAGAATTTACCACAGCCAAGACTCTCGCAACCGCAGTTCACAGCCACGATTGGATGCCGAGGCCGCACCCCCCAGCGATCTGCTCAGCCTGCCTCTGGAGCTCCACTACCTCATCATCGGCCATCTGGATCTCGAGAGTCTTTTGCAGCTACGGCGGGCAAGCCGACTCTACTATCACGTGATCACCCCCGATCTAGTTCGCCGACTCTTCATTCGCAGTGGCCGAGCCAGTTTGGCCCTAACCGCGTGCTGCTACCAGTGTCTGTCCACCCCGGGGCTTGATCGCCTGGTTACCGATAATACGATAGACGCCCATTTGTGGCAGTCTGTTTGTTTCCGCTGCTGGAGTAATCGTATCACCGTAGATTATCACATCAATCCTTGGCCCGTCGTCCAGATTGCGAACGGCGATGAGGGCTACATATGTCACTTCTGCAACTGGCCTGTTGTGAACAACGGCCGCGATGATGGCATCGATCGCCTCCATGCTAGATGCCGCGCTAGGAGGAAGCTTGTCCTCTTCGTTTGGCTGGTCATGGCCTTCCTACAGTTCGGTATTGGCGTTCTTTGTGCCGTTCTGGCATGGACTCGCTACAAAAAACAAATAGGCGTTTTGATCCCTTCCAGCGTGCGCTTCTACCCTCTCTCCACCCTTCTGTCCGGGCCATCTTCTAATTCGGTGTGTAGATTGACTTTGCGCTGTCGATGATATCTGTTGGCGTTTTCATCTGCCGCATCTGCACCAACAACGAACCTAAATATAGGAGACTTCTCCTCACAGAGCTGATTCTGACCATATTGCGCATACCTCCCGTTGCCTACTCCGCCCGCACGACCGTCGCGTATAGGAGGAGCCAGGGCTTACTCATCAGATTCGGACTTGGTGTGTTCTTGATAAATCTGTAAGCAACTTAGCTCTTATCTTAATTTCCGTCTCATTTCGATTTTGATGGCTCTAATGTGATCATTCACCTACTAGCATCTTCCGTATCTTAGACTTCATAGGTCATGCTCTACTCAACGCCGGTTACGACCCGCGGAGATTCCTGCAGAAGGGGTTGAGCCGAAGAAGGAAATGCGTATACGGAGTAGCGACCTTTTTGGTATATTTTGCATATATTCCATTTTGATAACTTACCAGAGCTGCATGTTATAGGGGCCATCCACAGAGTCTGGGGGCAATCACAAAGTCTTCAGATGCAATACGAAAATAATCACGAGATCGTATATCTAGATATTCGGACCCGGCATAACGTACGAAATATTCGCGTACTTATAGTATGCGCCAGCGGATCTATCTCGCTCTGTCGGCGGTTAATTGTCCGTCGCAACCCACAATATTACCCTAGACGAAGGCCCTGTACACAGACTGAGGAGTACTCATGTTGCTTCCGAGCGATATTCCGAAGGGCAGGAAGCCCCATGAGCGACGAGTGTATGAATAGCTTCTCGCGTGGGAGGCGGAAATCAATGAAACGATAGGCTAAGCGGTCGACGACGTCAAGGGTATCAAACAGAAATATTGATATGATTGGGACTTGAGAAAAGCGAGCCTTGTTCCTCTTGAAATATTAGATTACAAAAAACCCCAAGTTATACGGTTTAAGCTTGACTCTGCAGTCAACCTCATATTTCCAAATGCTCTCCCAAGTGACAGGAAGGTCATTGGTGCATTTCATAGTCTCACACAATCATGGATGAGAATTTGCAGGTGTGCTTCGGCTCTTAAAAGCGATGCCCAATCAAAATATACGCCGTTGCTCGATCAATGTCTCTAATCTGGCAGATCCATCCCCGAATGGGCCTGGAGTCATCGGCACTCGACGATGGACGATCTGTGGCGTTACTAAGTACCTAGCAGGTAACACATGCAGGTTTGATGGTCTGACTGATGATCTCATGCTGTCTCTCTATGCGCAGAGTCTTTATCTAAGTGCTTACTATCCCCTACAAATGATGTGAGCAATGTGAGCTCGGTAAAGAATATGAGATGGCCATAACCTCATAGCGCATGCCTTTTGGCAGTTCCTGTTGCATGTTCTCTCACCCTCTCTTTCTCACCACGCTTCCAGTAATGGCGATTTATTGCAGCTTCACCAATACTCATGAGGGTCTCATGAAAATGAGAGGCCCGTCTGTTATCTACCATGCGACTATGTGCATTTCTCGGGACTAACGCGGCTCAAGAAACAATCTCTTCTGTAGTATTTACCATGAGGGCTTACGCATAAGTGTTAAGCGAATGACAATGGCATGATGAGCCCCCCCCTTTCAAAAGGAGGGAAAAAGGAAAAACCTATATCGGTTTGTATGCGCCGCATGCACAACCCGACTAGGTAACCTGACGTGGGAGTGAGTGAGTGAGTGTACATGGGCCGACCCGTCGGATGGGAGTGGCGTGTCGGCGTGTTGCGCAATAAAAGTGTGTACCTACCTAAGTATGTATGCTGTACATACTATGCAGTAACTAAGGCGTCCGTCCCACTTCCCGAATTGAGGCGTCCATAACATCCCACCTTCCGGACTCGAATCCCTCGACAGCCGCCAACATTGCATCAGATAGAAAAGGGCTAATATGCCTACTATCGATAAAAATTACTACCTCTAAGTTATATTCAAGGTGAGTATTAAATTCGTCTGAGCTTGAGACATCCGAGTTTGGGTGTGCTGCTTGAGGCTCATACCTAACCTAGACTTGACTTTGAAGAGTAGGCACTGGTCTCAATTGGATAGTCATAAAATGTATACTATCACATTGTAACGCGACACAATGCATTTATGTTCGCCTCATCCGGCTTTGACGTCTACAAAGAAAATGAAAATGCCTGCAGGTATCAAAGATATGAGCGAGTCTCAGAAAACTAGTGCCGCGACCTTACAGACAACGTTTTCGCCAGCCCGAATCTCGATGTAGCATCCATCTACTCAGTATCGACGGGACGAGGCGAATGCCTTTACTGGAGTCGATATTGAGGATATCGCGCGCAGGATCCTAAACGTCGCTACCTCGCTGAAACGACCTCACCGGTTGTGCGTTCACTACGCCGGAGGCGTTCACGCCGAATAGCCTATCGACTGCCGTGAAACCCATCGAGCCCATGCTAGAACTCCTAAGCGATGTCCCTCGAGACTTATTGTTGGACATGTCATATCCTACGCTTAAACACATTACGCTAGGTGGAGGGAATCTATGGTCGGCTCTGCTAGAGCGTTACCCTGGAGCCGAATGGAGTGGTATGCCACTGTGATGGATTTCATCCAGGCTTCATTTCAAAGGAGAGCGTTATTAGCGATGGTGGCTACCGAGTCGATATTATTTAGTATATTCCTAGGAGTCTATAGAACTCTAGACCGCGTTATGCATTAACCCTAGCCCAGTGTCCACCACTACATCTTCCTGCGCCGCACTCTCACCGTTTCGGTCAGGGGAGGCGCAATACTATAAACGCTGGAGTCAGTAATCACTCTTTTTAGCAGTCCTGGTGCTCTCGAAATATGCTCCTGAAGCATACTCCCGAGACGTTTCGGGAGCTCTCAAGTCACTAGGAAGGGAAGATAATGATTCTCGCGGTAACTTACTGTCCGAAAAACCACCTATTCGCCGGCCTCCTCGGGATCGGCTCGATTTCGTAGAGCAGCGCGATGTGGCCGAGCGCTATCTTTAGCTGATTCGCCGCGAAGAAGCGGCCGGGGCTATTCGTTCAACCGGTAATTAGTTCACTTATAGTATTCACGTGGTGATGATATTGTAAATTGCATGCTGAATGGGAAGACAACTCACCAAGAGTGGGAACCATGACTAAACCCCAAGAATGTCTCGCTCGTATTAACGAGTCCCTGGGGCCTCTTCCCTCCTGCCGCTCCCCCGTCCCGCCCTCGAATAAAACGAAACGCATCATACCGCGCCGCGTCGGGATAATTCCCCTCGTCGCGATGGACGCTGTACGCAGAGACGCCGACCTTGGTGCCGCAGGGAATATGCGAGCCGTCCGGGAGCGTGACGCCCGCAGGCGCGACCACCAGCTTCATGATCCCGCGCTCGACGAACCCGTTCAGGCGCAGGCTCTCGCGCAGCGCCGAGTCGACGCGCACCATCCGCGATAGCGCGGGCCTCGACCACGCAGACGCCGCGAGCCCGTCCGCCGACTCCGCCCCGGTCTCGCGGGCGACCTCGTCGCGCATCAACGCCAGCGACTCCGCGCACGCGGGCGAGGCCGCGAGGTCGAAGAGCGTGTTCGTCAGCGTGATCACGGACGATTGGATGGCTGCGAATGCGATGACGGCGAACCGCGCCGCGAGGACGCGGGCGTCGAGCTCCACGGGGTTCACGATGGGCTTGGCTAGCGCGTGGTCAATCGCCCATTGCACGAAGTCATTCTGGGGAGCCGCTAGTTAGCGAATGGCCCTTTCGACCGGTATGCTTGAGCTATTTGTTACATACGTGCGGTGCTGGGTCTTCCAGTGGAAGCTTATCCTCCGTACCTGGATTCCGCAGCCGATCTAACCGTGCGCGGATGATGGGCATGATGAACCGCTTGCAGCGCTGGTGAAGGATGTAGTCAAACACCGTGAATATTGGGCCGACGATCCTGTAGACATAACATGTCAGTGCTTAGGCACTTCTTCCGGTTCTGGTTGGTAGAGCCCCTGGCTCTAACTCCTAGCTTCTGGTATCGCGTGCAAGTAACGGCGTGACTTACGGCCTCAGAAACACAGGAAAAAGACTAATAGCGGCGGCAGCCATGGCCACTTTGCGGATAAATCTGCTACAGATGAACAAGAATTTCTGATCACGGCAAAGCGGGAGGCCTATGAACACGCGGAGAGACAGTCTGGTGATTAGCAGGAGCATGGTATCGTAAAGTCGCACTTCGCGCCACTCCTCCGTGTCCATGCCCCAGTACTCCTCCAGACTAGCACGCGTCTCGTCGGCGACGCCGTCGACAAACCCGCTGATCTTCTTGGTGAGCTGGTGCTGGATGACTTCCGGATGTACGGGGTCCTTGACCATGTTGGCGTGGAAGAAGGTATAGTCGGACTGCAGGAACTGCCGGTTAACGTGCTCCTGACTAAGCACGTCGTCGGGTTGCTCTATCAGCCATGGGATCTGAGACGGCGGGAGAACGACCTGTGGCCCGTTGATGAAGTAGGGTAGGACGTATGTCTTATCGTTCTTGGAGTACTGGTTCGATAGTCAGACTATCCCTGACTCACTTTACAACCGAGGAGGCCCATCAGAATCTTAAATGGGCTGACCAAACTCACCTTTGCGTAGCCCTCGTCTAGGAGGCTTTTGAGGTGAAAGAAGCTGGTGAGATTGGCCCTGGCTCTACTGAGACGGCTATTATGCTCCCCTACTCCAGCCCATGGCAGGTCGCTAGGCAACGATGCGTTTGAGAATAAACGACGGAGTAGATCCAGAGATGTGATAACTAGGCCGATCGTAATCGCTGCCCCTATAATACCAGGAGCAGCTACGAAAATGGTCTCGATCAGAGTTGTCATTGTCTAGGTAGGTAGACGTATGATGTCGAGGAAGTAGTCAAGTTGGGCGGATATCCGACAACAATTCTCCCACTTCAATACTAGTCTATATCTACCGAAGAGTAGATCTGGGCCTACGACCGATTTTCGGTCTTGTCTGCCCTCTGTACTCCTCCGGCTAGTTTCTCGCCCGACACCTACAAATTCACATGTCAACACGAGATCTGTTGTAGTATCAGAAACACAGCCTTTGTTCATGATAATTCATGAATCTCGTATGATGCGTCGTAGTATGGAGGTTCAAAGGCTGAATTGTATTATTAGCAACTACATACTATGTTTGGGCAATGAATGTGATTATACCTTTATGAGGCTGAGGTCTAGTGCATGTCTATATTGTCGAGTGTTCACGATGGACTAAGATATTAGTAGATCCCCTGTCTGTTCCTGAGACCTGATTGGCCACTGAGTTGAGATGACTACATCCAAGACCGTAGTGTAAGTATGAGGGATCCTAATACTTAGGTAAACCACCTATTGTGATTCCTTTACCAGTAACTCCTGCAAATATAAGCCCAGCCAGCTCGAAATGATATGACGGTTGGTTTGGGGCCCCTAGCCATTCAGCTGAATTAGTTCCCCATTGCAGAAAAGTTGGCTCCGTATATTCCTGTATCAATATCAGGTGTGCTAGGTAGGTGATTGTGTTAATCGGCGATTACTACTAAGCACTCGGCCGACAAGTGCAAGTAGAGAACCGTTCCGACCTGTCCTTCTCAAAGGGTATCTAAAATAAAATAAAACAAAACAAAAGACGACACCCAATGGTCTTTGCGCATTTGCTCTTACGCCCGTAAATAGCCAAGGTCGCGAGAGCTATCATATCACAGAAGAGAGTGGTGGTGCAGCAGAGAAGTTACAATTCCTACGTAGGGCGGGATATAATAGATCTATTAATTGTTTCTCTTTGCTGGGATCGGCCAAGCTCATCTCGCACATTTTCAATAAATACCAAGCATGACCGTGCATAAGCAAGGCAATGTGGTTCAACGGCAATCCAATCATCTAACGAATCTACTCTTCGCCCCCAATGGGTGTTTGGTTTTGTAGAAATCCCACGATAGCGCTTAAGGCTATTTTACTCTCAGCTCCGTCATCTCACATCTTAACGAATCTGTCATCGCCAGCCACACGCACACACCAAGAAGCAAGGGTCGTACGATTTTACGATTGGAAAGATGTACTAGAGGGCCCCACACCTAGTAGACCCTCTTTGCACGCTCAGAGGGTATTAAAACCATAAATCAGATCAAAACCCTAAATTAGATTAAAGTAGCTCTATTAAAAATTTTTTATATAAATTTGATTTTTTAATAATAAACTTTGTTTTTTTATAATATAACTATTTAACTTTTTTAAATATAATAGTAATAAAATTTTTTATATTATATAAACTAATTAAAATAAATATAAATTTAAACTTTTTATAAGCTTTAAAGCTTAAAAACGTTTTTTTTAATATAAAGCTTTTTAAAAACTTTAAAAAAACTATTAAGCAACCTTTTTTTTTTTTTTTATTTTTTTTGTTTTTTTTTTATTATTAAGCTTTTTAATTATTTTAATAATATTTTAAATATTAATATTTAAATTATTAAAATTATTAAAAAAATAAACAGCAGTACTTTTATTTTAAAAAAAACAAGTTTATTTTATATAATAATATAAATATATTAATTAATTTAATATTAAATTAAATAGCTTTTAAAAAATTAAAGCTTATTATTTATAAAAAAAGCTTTTTAATTAAAACTATTTATTTTAATAAAGTAGTTTTATTTATATTAATATAAAAAAATAGTTTATTATTTTTTATATTATTTTAAAACAAATAATTTTTATTAAAAAAAATATAATTATTTATATTTTTTATTTTTTTTAATTAATTATAAAAGTAGTAATATTAAGCTTTATAAAGCTTTTATTTAGCTTATAAAGCGTTATTTTTAGCTTTTTTTTAAGCTTTAAAAATATAAACCTAATAGTTATATATTTTATGTTTTTTTTTAGTTATTTTTTAGTTTTTATATTAATATAGTTTTTTATTAGCTATATTATTATATTATTAGCTATTTAATTTATAAAAATGCTATTTAGCTTTATTAATATAAACATTTTTTTTATTAAATATATAATAAATAAAACAATTATTTAATTTTTTAAATATAATAGCTTAGTTTAATGTTTTATATATAGTTTTTAAAACTAAATATAAAAATAATAATAATAATAAATTTAAAACATTTATATATTAATTATATAAATATTTTGCTTTATTTTTTATTTATATTAATAAATTTTTTAATAATAAAAAACTAAAATAAAAAAATTAAATAAAACTAGCTAATTTAGCTTTTAATTTATTAAAAACTATATTAAAGTTTTAAAGCTAATATTTAGCTTTTTTAAATATAATTATTAATATAAACTTATTAAAACTAGCTTTATATATATAATTTAAAGCTTTAATAAAGTTTATATAAATAAAAGTTATTTTTTTTAATTTAAAATATTTTTATAAAACCTGCTAATATTTAGCTTTTATAGCTTTAAATATTAATAAGTTTAAAAGCTATAAAATATATATTAAATAAAAAAATATAAAAAGCAATATAATATAATAATAAAAATAATATTTGCTAGTTTTAATATTAATATAACTAATAAAGTTATTAAAAATTAAAAGCTTTTAAATTAACTTTTTATTATATAGCTTTAAAAGCTTTTTTTTAGTTTTAAAATTATTTTTTTAATTATTATAAATTTAATTATATTTATTAATTTTAAACTATTTTTATAATATTATTAGTTTATTAAAAAAATATATTATTATTTATTAAATATAATATAACTATTTAAAAAAAAAACAATTAAAATATTTTAAATAGTTTAATTAAATTTTTTTAGTTATAAAACTATTTTTTAACTTTATAAATTATATATTAAAATTAAAATTAATATTTATTTAAACTATTAAAAAATAAGTTTTAAAAATTATATATATTAATATAAACTTTTTTA
>MU392704.1:0-101910 GCA_022578505.1 Nemania abortiva
CCTGTACCCTACTGAAAACCTCTGGAAGTGCTTAAGTACGAAGGTGTTCGGGCCTCCAGAGTGCGGTTTGTGTTGAAAAGCACTGAGCCGTTTCAATATGCACTAGGGTTAAAGTATAGAGAAATTCAGGCCTCTTCCACTATTGTTACATCAGTGCTAATATTTCCAACATTGGCCCTAGGTCATGGGCGTGGTCGTGGAACCGCGGAGTTTCTTTTATCCAGACTATTAATTTTGTCATTTCTCAACGAGCTAGCAGGACGCTGACCAATAACTAGGCACTGCGAGATAAGGCTAGAAGCGTCCGTGTTACCTGTGCGACAGATGATCAGTATTCTCCTAGGGATATCAATAAACAAACATAAAACACACGAACAACCCTGGCTCATCGAATGGAGGTCTTACTTCCCACTACGTAACACCTCACCCCCTCCTCATTTCCCCCTTCGTTTCCCCTCTTTTCGGAATACACCGTCTTAGACAGAGATCTAATCGTTCGACGACTACTTAACTTTGTAGACATCATCTGGCATCTGAGTTCACGAGTCGCACGGCTCCTGATTAACCTCAAATTAATCTTACACCCACCGCGACTTTTCAGTCCATATACTTGTACCAGCGCCCGGAAATCGGAAGGCGCCATGGCAGTAGCTCAGGTCATAGGTATACAAGAGCTACTGCTAATGATAAGCGAAAAGGTGAATGCGACCAATCAATGATATGAGATTAATGCTCACTAGTGTATCTAGACGCACTCTCGCAAGCTGCTATATAACGCATGCCTAGTGAACCACGCTTTTCACGACGCCTTTACGCCTTCCCTGTACAGATGTCTACGCTGGGACGCCCGAAATATCAGTTTCTTGTGTGATGAGGCAAAGCTCCGCTGTTTGATCGACAGTGGAAATCTGTCACATACAAAGACAATTATTCTAGCAGGCTCTGCTGTAGAGGCATTGAGGGTGGAAGGGGAGAAGGCCTACACTCAAGCCGGACGCCGAGTGTTTCCCAACGACAGATTCCCTATATTAGGAGACATATATTCAAGGCTTGACAGCCCTTTGATTGATATATGCCAGGCTGCGAAACGCCTTCGAAACTTTCAGTAAGTCAGCACCCTCATACTTCTACCAAATGTTGGTATGATGACTGAGAAGAGTTACACGCTAGTTGCCGGGACATGACCGTATCGGTTGAATGCTTAGACACTCTAAGCCGAGCAAAAAATCTTCGAAGTTTACAAATTAACTTCCCTAACGACGACGCACTTCCTAAGTATGATACTCCTGGTCAACAGCTGAATGTTGCTGTCTGGAATAAATACGATAAGACGAAAATATCTGGTGTACCGCCAAGAACATTACGGTTCGAGGCTCTGGAAAGATTATCTATAACCAACATTTACGGAGATTTGAGGGCCTGGAGAGAATGGATCACTCAAACAATGCTAGACTCGCCCAATATTAAGCAGTTGTCGCTTTCCATTGCGCGTTACCAGATTAAGAGGTCCAGGCTGTATCCACGCACGAACCGAGACGACGAAGGCAACGATCCAGAATCATACTCAAATATCCTTCATTACATCAGCCGAAAGTACAAGGAGCATTTTGGCATGCTGCCGACCCTCCAATGCATTCGGCTCGGGCTCGGGTTCCGAATCCCAGCAAATCTAAATCACGTCGTGAACACCAGCGAACTTCGCGATATCTACTTTCTCAATCTTGACTGGACATGTAAATGTCCTATGGACATATCATCCCTTAAGGTGACGCCGCCTCTCACCAAGTTGTCTCTACGCTGGTTGAGCCTTGATCCATGGCAGTCCAACTCCACGTGGGAGGCTAGCCGTGCGCTAATTAGCTTCCGGGTACATTTTTGGCCCGATCTCGAAAGATATCCAGATTACCGCTTAACAACTCCCAGGTTGTTTGAGTTGTCCCGAAGCCTGCTAGGCCATAATGTCGGCGAGGTAATACCTCTTCTTCCTGCTGTGTGCAAGGGGCATATGCAATACTCTCTAGAAGCCCTTGAGGGCTCTAGTAGCATCACGGACTTAATAATCAGGTGGCGGGGCCACCGGCACCTGGGAATAGCAAGGTCCGAAGCGAAACTTGAGCTTGAAGGCATTTGTAAGATACTTGAGAAGCTATATGCATTGCAGAACCTATGGGTCATCGCTGCAGCGCAAAGTGAGGACCTATACTGTTTTGCAAAGGTGGCGGCTGAAACTCTGAAATCTTTGAAGTATATCAGGTTCGGACAACAGGCCCGGGCCGCCTGGCGAATCCATAGGCACGCAAGCACTGAAGATGTTCTCTTGGAGGCTCTGGATGAGTGGGAAGACGAAGTCGAGGGGCCTGACTTCTTTCATGTGCCACAGCCGTTGCCAAATAGTCATCTAATGGACCACGTAGATTGGGATTGTACGTGATAGGTCTGGTATGTAGATTGAAATCACTCGCAAACCTTACAAATACTGAGTAATTTATGGAAAGACGTGCTCAGCACTAACCTGAGGCTTAAATACAATGGCTTCCAGATTGAAGAGTTTCATGTCGGCTATGCAGCCGGTACCGCAGAGGTCTAGCGGCTCGTCATCGGCGTGTATTAAATGAGAAGTAAAGTCGTGCTTAACTCGCTTGGCACGAACGTACACTAACCTTATCTACTGCTTTAGGGATAGGGTGGGAATCAATCTGAAGAGTTAATGTGATACACGGTCGCCTACGGCGCGGTAGACCTTTATCGGATCGCCCTGGATCCTAGAATTGCTCGGCACACTGCGCGCGCGTCATTCCTATCGGTAACCGCCCTATCCAAGACCCCAGGGCTAGAAATGTGACAATACCTAGTCGTCTCCTCGGATCCTTAGCTATATGTAACACAGACAACGATCCGCGTCCTAGATTTGGCTTAATAGCTTGCTGCTTATCCCCGTATTGACCTTCACCGTCTCCGTCTCATCATGGCCGAAGCTTCATTCACCCCCTACTGGAAGCCGCTCGAGCCACCAACTGGCCCGAACTCCTGGGTCTTTTTTGCCGTCGCCAAGCTTTCTGGTTGCTACCAGCCCGTCGCCGCCGTCTCTAGCGTCGGCGGGATCCCTGAAGAGTCGCTACAGGGGACCCCTCTCACTGTCTGTTGTCAGCGCATCGTCACTATCTTCTCCGACCCTGCCAACCACACTGCCATCCGCGGTGAGTTGGCTCTCGCCGATGCTTACTACGCGAGCGATGGGGGGCGCGAGGGCCGCGCGACGCCGATAGAGTTACCAGAACTCACTCGCAGGAACCCAGGCGACCCCCGCCGTTTCCGGCCATGGGACCGCACGAGTGTTGTGCCGTTTCCCTTCATCTCAGCCTCGCTACTTCAAGGTGTGGCATTTGATCCGCGGCTAGGGCGTGGCGCGCCAGCCCGTCCGGAGCCCCTTGCCACTGTGTATCGCGACACTGACCTTGAGTGGGGGATGGTAGTTGTTGACATCACCGATTTGCAAAGGGTGCGTTACGGTATCGTCGGCTTTGCTGTGGCCATGGCGAAGTTCGTCCCGTCGCTGGAGGCGGAAAGAAGGCCATTCCATCTCGACGCTCGCTTTCACTTTGAAGAGGGCCCCTTGAGAGTGATGGATGAGGTGCGCCCGAGGAAAGCCTTGTCTACAGCTGAGTACATGGCGAAATTCAATTATAGCACTGTGGATTATCACGACACCTCGCGCAATCCAAATGATGTGCAAATTCTGGATTCGGTACCGCTGGTGGACAGTGAAGCGTTGAGCCTCGTGTGGCCGTCAGTTGAGAGTACTGCTACAAGTCTGCCTGATATGACTGTAGAGCCCCAGAGCTTGAACACGCAACAGGATCAGGCCACTAAGAGCCTCATTCAGAAAACGCTGCAGCTCGATGACTTCGACATATCAGTCTTCGATCATGTCCGCCAACTTTCCAACTTCAAAACTCATGTTCAGCAGGTTCTGCAAGGATGCCATGACACTCTTGGCAATACCCGCGCGGTCGGCCGGCTGATTCGCCTCGCGTATACTCGAGATGATGGCCATCTTAGCCTAGAGCTTCTTGAACACGTTTCAGTCAATACCGTATCGGCAGCTTTAGACGACAATCTAGAGGTAGGTGGAACTATCACTTCGTTAAGTCTCTGCATAGACAGCATTCAGAGCACGCCTGCAGAGCTCGCCACTGCATTGTCTCGGGCAACATCCTTGAAAGAAATATGTCTGTTACAGAACCCTACTCGCGAAAGCGATGCACTAAGTGCCCAGATTTTCACCGCGCTAGCGACGCAGACCGAGGTGCTATCCCGTGCCAAGGTAGTTTTCGCAGGTGCATACTCATCCGCTTTACGCAAGAAGTTTTGGCTGCAGAGTAGTCGAGACTCTATTCCTCATCAAGCATTCCCTATACAACAAATCTTTGTCCGCCATGAGTGCAGGACCGGGCGTCTCACTAGTTTCGAATACGACTATATTCACCTAGGGGACGGGCTCCTTGGGCCCGAGCACTTCGCTGCTGGTTTTCTTCTCTGGTTATCTACGTTGGAGCCGAGATCGTATCACTGGTTCGAGGAGAAAGCTCCCTTCTTCGCTTTCTCCAGTGCCCCGGCGTCCTTGACCCCTGACTTGCTATCCACAGCTGAAGTAACGCCGATACTCTGTGAGCACTTTGCCCTGCCGCTCTATATGCCGGACAATACCGCATGCTCGCCGCGAGTGCGGGACCTAGTGCCTGGAGGCTGGACGGCTTTGGTATCACAAGAGTTAAATTCCGACACGCCTGGCAGTGATGCGTGCCATATTCGCTACGCCTTTGTCCGGGTGCGCGGACAACAGCCTATCATGGTGGAAGATCCGCCGACATCTCTCCTAGGGCCCGATGAGCTCGAGGTAATCGGCCTGAAGGAATTTTTATCCATCGCGACGCCCGACGTGGACCCGTCCATTATCGATGTCTGTTTGGATAATACGGCCAGGACGATCGTTGCCCTGAGTATTGGTGACGAACCCTGGGCATCAGGAGTCGAGCCTTTGTCAGTTTTGGGTGAGACAGACGCAGCAGCCTTCTTATTAGAGTTCCTCGGCGACGCGAAGACGCTCAACAGGAAACATCGGAAGGCGATGGAGGAAGACCCCGAAAGTAAGCTCAAAGTCCCCCCATCTTCCCACAACCTACAACTCTTGACACATGATCATGAGAATAATACTAAAACTGAACTATACACGAGTTCCAGACTGGAGCTGGTATCCAGAGCTTTCGGGTGTCTCTACGTAGGGTAAGCGTGGATGACGTTGATCCCTCGAAGCCATTACATGCACTTGGCGTCGACTCACTCGTTGCCGTTGAGTTGAAGAACTGGATGCTCAAAAACCTTGACGCCGATGTGGCTGTCTTTGACCTGATGGAAGTATCCACGATTCCGGCCCTTGCAGTGCTAATCGCACCAAGAAGCAGCTTCACCGCGCAAGACAAGGAGGAAAGCTAATTATAACTCTGCAATGTTGAACACCCGACACAAAGGTCACTCCTGATTTATTATAGCCCCACGCTGGATATTTCGTTTCTATCGTCTCGGGGTACTCTTGAACTCTAGGCGGTTATAGTTTTAACATTATAATAGCTATACGGCGAAACGGCTCATCGTAGGCCCGAAAGAGTGATCACCCGTGTATCGTCCACATGTTTTTATGAATAATACGTTGTGTGCCACGTTGGAATTTGTAAGACTGACATTGAATCGTTTTACGCACACATGTTGAAGACTTAATACAAAAGTCTCCGAAAGTAGAACTTCTAAGCCCTTGAAATTAAAGCGCTTGCATCATCTAGAAAGCGGATAGCTAGCTATAATGGCAGGTTATCACAAAGCTATTACCACTTATTGACGGCAACTCCATGTTACTCATATTTCTCGTATTTTGTGGCAAGTATTATGTATGTGTGACAGTTATCAACTTGTCACTCTTGTAGATATCAATAGTAATGTTTTGCTAGAGCAACTGGAGCACACACAGTCCTTGCAATGAAAGATCGCCTAAACGTGACACCCTTCTCATTATGAACGACGTACATTAGTATTTGGCCCAGCCAGGATACGACTTCGTATCATATAATCAACACATCTAGCGTGACTATATGAAAAGAGAAGCAGTAACATAAAACCGACACTTCCAACGGTCGGGGGTACATCCGACATAAAGAAACAGGATAGTAGTCTTGTTGAACATAACTAGACGCAAATCACTACTTATGAGGTCTGGAACGTCTCTTCCCCCCAGCCGTACAGTCGACTTAGGCGGCGGGAAAACACAAGCAACAGGTACCCTTCGATGCGCGATTGGTGCGGGCGATGCAATGTAAGTGGTTTCTGTATAGCCATACCCTCAGGAGGGAAGAAAGTGAAGACGGAGCCGAATTTAGGAATGACTGAGAACCCTAGCTCCGCTAATGCTGCCTCAAAGTTCGCCCATGAGACAGATTTACGAGATTTTGCCCTCCCAAATAACGTTGAGAAGACTTCGGCCGTGGCAGGTTTGACTTTGAAAGGCTCCGGAGGTGGTGGCGGGGCCGGCGCTGCGGCGGCAGCCTGCAAATCAGTCGAGGTGATTTCGTACACAGACGAGTGTGCCGGTCTGGTTTTTTCTTTCTGTCGTCTCTCCTGTACGCGGACTTCGGGTCCCTTGGGCGGCTCTGGGGGGAATGGGGTGTATTCGGTTTCCTTGTTAGTCTCTCTCGCGGCCTCCTGCCGGGTCTGCGCTTCAAGGTCTTCATGGAGTTTCGACATGCAATCATCGATTAGGTCTAGGTATAGAAGCCCTATTTTCGTGCCTGTTTTCTCAATGATAAATTGATCAAATGCCTTCAACGCGGCGTCCGCCATCCCCGGCTCTAGGAGGTTGTCGATAGGCACAGCAAAGTCGCAGAGGTCAAGCCCAGGCTTGACTTGATTTAGTTCGGCTTCTAGCTCCGCGGCCCCGGTGACAAATCGCTGTCCTTTTTTCCGACTGAATGCAGGCATAGAAATTGCTGGCGTGAGCGATTGGATAAAGGCCACAATGACAGCTAGGTCGCCGACGGCGTTAATTTCCCCTTCACATAGATCGTCTCTCTTTTTGGGCGTTTTGCTATGCAGTTCATCCAGTTGCGTCAACCAATCGACAGCCTTCGAAGCTGTGACTTCTGCTTGGCAAAGGCGTAATAGACAGTGAAGCTGCTGGTCGCCGGCTGCGAGGGTTTCTGGTTTGCCTTTCAAGATGATGCGCGCATTGCCATTATCAAAGGTATTAGAAACACGCCTAAACCATTGGACCCCGGCAGCGATTGACATTTGACGCTTGAGTATTCCTTGTACACGAGTGTACTCGAAGTGACAGACATTGGAAATCTCTTGTAGGATTGTTTCCCGCTGAGGCTTGGCCGTTGAGGTCTTGAGGAGCTCCAATAGCCGACACATGTAATTCCAGATGGCGGCACCCCTGACGGCGTTGTGGATCGTATCGAGGAACGCACCGCTAATAAACTTGTCGGTATGTGCAGGCAGTCTGCGACCTTTCTCATCAGCAACTAGTTCAGGCCTGCTGAAGAACCAATTGTTGAGGAGATGGGAAAGCACTACAGGTTCTGTGCAAATCAAGACTAGAGTATCGTCGAGCGAGGCCTTCTGATCTAGAGCAATGTCGAGGAGAGCAGGGAGATCAAGCTTAGAAGTAGAGGGCTTGATAGAGAGCCTGGAAAGCGCACCGGCCGCGGCATCAGGAGACCTCTGCGGCCGCTCTTGCTGACTTCTAGTAGTCGAAGCCACGTCAAGAATATCCTCAATCATAATATTCAGGCACTGCAGGAGGTATATCTGTCTCATTAGAATGAGTTCGCCTACAGACTGAGGCACACAGACTCCAGCATCAATTGCAGGCTTCAGTGCCGCAAGGGTGGCATCCTTGTCCTTGCGGAGTTCGTACGACTGGCCGTAGTCATCGCCGGGCATGAAAAGGGTCAAGCAATTCGGGAAGGATTGGATGTGTCGTAGATTTCGTGTGCACATCATCTCCATGATGAGGTCGTGGTCCCCCGGGCCACCGTCGAGTCCGGTGATGTATTGTTCTCCTAGGCTGTTCGTAGCTCTATGCTCGATCATACGTAGAAGAAAGTCGGATCCGGTGGCGGTGATGTCCCTCAGGTTCCACTCGGGCATTAATTTGTAGACGTTCCCCATCGAGGCATCTCGGGGGTGCTCAAGGACGACGCCATCGGGTGTTCCAGCCTTCATCGCCATTTCGCGCTGAGCCGGTGGCATGGCAGGCCATAGCTGTCGAAGCCTAGCCCCATGGGTACGATACTTGCGAGCAAGGTCCCGCTGCAGATCTATAACCACGTCAGACTGTGATGCGTCTTCCATCTTGCATTATTTCTTGACGTAATTATGGTAGGGGCTCCAAGTGCGCTACGAGATTGGTTGTATGTGTGTGTGTATGTGTGTGTGTATGGGCGGATAGGTGGTTGGGAGAGCGAGAAGAACGAGGGACCAAGGGACCAAAGGACCAAGGAGGGAGGTAGGGTAGAGAATAGAAGGGAAGGTTCACCGTTTGTATATGAGGAAAGCAAAACCTACCTAACCTACCCACATGCAGTTACCTGCTCACATACCTACTTAGGTAGCTCGTCGGGAGGAGGAGGTACGACCCGAACAACTCAATCGCGTAGCAGGAGCTCGTCCATCGTTGTCCGGTGAAGCATTAATTACGTGTACATATGTAGGTACGCGTGTATCTCAGTCCTAACCTGCTTAGGTAATTACCTAATGGCGGTCTAGAATGCCGTTATTATCAAAGATCATATTTATCCAAACCCACGAATGCACCTCAATGAAACATTACAGGTCAAAACATGTTCTTTGATCAAAGAAGAAGACTTAAACGAAGCTGTGTCGGGGACTAGACTGCTTGTTTCACCGTGTCCATGTATGACAGACACTACTAGGCAGGCCAGGGCGAGGATACAAGATCCTTCAGCCTCACTATAAGGCCTTCAGGTCCGGTTTAGGCAGGCATAATTCAACCTGTGTGGCTTATCGATATCAAGTACATATTAGGTACCTCTACATGACCAGAATATAGGTAATTGATCGACTAAACCTCTAATATCTGTGAAGGATTTTTCTTTCTTGTCCAGGATAACGACACTAGTATTAAACACTTATCGCTACGGTCGTCTATGAAGCTGCCGCTGCCACCGAAGCCGATGCTGCTGCCGATGATGAAGCTGCCGACGCACTATTGATCTCTATCCACCATATCCGCAGTGCCGACACGAGAGCCAACACAGCCCCTCGCTCCCCCAGCATCCCCGTCAGGGCGCTGCCCATAAGCTGGAACTTGAGCGTCTTGCTCCTGGAAAAACTAGCGTTATGCGCCCACGCCGCAACAACCTCGAGCCCGTCGCTCGTCGAGCCCAACGCCCTGGTCGCGCGGCCCCCTCCGCCGCCGAGCGGCTGACTAGACAAGCGCACGAGTTTCCATCCCCATCTGTTACCGTCCAGTTCCTTGACCTCGCTACCGTGGCTTGACCGCCACTCAAACTCCTCGCGGCGCGTCTCCTTGCCCACGCCGACATCGGCTGTAAATCTATAAGTCCAGTGCCTGAAACTAGAGTGCGCTGCCATCTTGACGGTCTGTTTCCCACTATCGTAGGCCACGCCCTCGTGCGCAGAGACTGTCAAGACCGAGGACGGCTTCCATATTGACTCGTGAGTCGCCGTCGCCAGGATAGGGCTCTTGTCACTTGGACCATCGTACAGCACCAGGTCGGGGTTCTTCGTGAATCCTGAATGCATGCGCACCGCGAAGAGCGGGTCTTCCTTCCTCTCTCCCAGATAGAATGTCTTGGAAAACCCCATGTATGCATTGAGCGCCGCCGGAATCTTGGGCTTCACGCCGGACACCGATCCGCCCGCCGGGCTGGACTCGCCGGCTCCATACGCTGGAGCCGGGCCGGGTGGGGGTAAAGTATTCGTGTTATTGGCTGTTTCTTGGTACGGTGGTGGTGGGACGCTATCCGCGGGCGCTGCATACGCTGCTGCCTCTGCTTCTTTCGGGTTTCCCATATTTGATATGCCAACCGTTTAATATGTTGCTACGTGTGGGTAAGGACAACTCAATTCGCCTAGCTTGCGGTGACACGATTCAATGAGGAAGCGAATGCTACCGAGAGGAGACGCCAACTTCTTATAAGCACAAGGCATTTTGCATCCTTGGCCATCTGGACTACCTATCTAGGCTACTGCATGTCTTTGTAGGACTGGCATCTATTAATTGAGCTCAACATGCTATTTGACGTCATCTGAAACCCCTATAGGGGTGGGCAGCGGGGCTGAGACGCTGCCGGTTTCCCACTAGAATCCACAAGGCTTAGCGAACTCTATTTTGAGCACTGCCACTATCGATACGCCGTATGTGGCCTAAAATAGCATAACAGCTACCACCTTTTTCAGAGCCTCATGTTGAGCCGCTCCTAATTAAACAAGGTAACTAGATCATATAATGATCTACCTAGGTAGTTAACTAATGAAACGCAATCATCTAAGTTCGAGACATTATCTCAGGGCACTAGACATGACATCACTTAAACCTACCTAAGAACTACCGTAAGTACTTGGGTGCCTAGCCTACTTTCCTACTTACTCCCAGGGTTGCAATTGTTCACATTGCTAAGTCGAGTGACCCCAATCTTGCATGCCAAGGCGTTTTCTTTTTTGGTCCCTTTCTGGTTTATACATTTCCCCCATTTGTTTCGCGTTGACATCTTACGGTGTATGTCGCACGGAGATAGTGTAGCCAATGTAGACTTGGCTTAGCAATGCCGAAGGATTGATCCCCTCGTAACCTATGAACCAATTAACTGATCTTGATCTGCGTGTTTCAGTAGATAAGTTAACCTTCACTAACTTCTTGTTTCGACTACACCGCAGTGTTTACTGCCTTCAACGGCTAGTTCCGTGGTTCTCCCACCCCAAGCCAACACCCGAGACATGGTATATCCGCACTCTCACAAGTTCAGAACTTCTATTCTCTCTCAGCACGTGCGCGAATCCGAGCTAGTAGGTAATCCGCAATAAGACCTCGAGGGCCTATGATTTACTCACTAGATGGATGGGCTCACTCAGCGGTGTTCCAGATGGCCTGTTAAATGTAAAAGTAGAAGTTGAGCTACTGCTTCTGTTTCCGTTTGCGCCGCACTGGGTATTAGAAATTGTGACGCAACGTTATGTAATGTAGAGAGGGATGATCACTCGTGCTATTGCGATATGTTGAAAGCATACTAGGTCAAGGAGTCACTTCATGTACCGCACTAGAATAGGGGCTGAGGGCATCTCGTCATGTATATAAGCAGGTCTTCCCACCTCACTCAGACAGTCAGTAAGCTGAATACTAACGCTCATATACCTATCATTTCACCACGATAGAAGTCGAGTTTCCTAGACGCAGATTACAGAAGGAAACAGGACTACCACTCTCTTAGATGTGGCGGGGATACACAAGGCGATGTAAATCACATCGAGACAAAGTGTAACCAACGTGAAATTCAGAGGCCTCGTCCTCCGGCCAAAGTATTATTTTCGTCCCAAGGCCTTACGAATACGAACCTGTTCAGGCAGTGCAAAGTCCCGGAATGCCTCGTTACTTATGCAGGATGAAGTACGTAGCACTATTCCTTCGACTTGCTGTGCTACGGTGCATATTATAATTACGTGGGTAGTAGTTTTGGGGGCTAGGATGAAAATCAGGTTGAAGCCATTTATATAATTCCGTCACCCACCCACCTGCTGTTGCATCGCACGACTTCTCCAGCTCGACTAGAACAGCAGCAGCTGGGATTTATATAATGCGCTCTAACCCAACGGCGCCATTAATTATTATATCGAGGACCTTCCATGCCTCGGAATAAGTGTTTCTATCGCTACTCATGCGCCAAGATACTCTACTCGCCAGGGCGAATATTGACACGAAGCAAATAAGCGCCCCTCGGTATCTGTTGAACATGGGGGCCAATCCCCTTAATTCCCATACAGCTACTCCAAATTCCAACCTTAGCAGCCGAGGCGTCCTCACAATCTCGCATACAAGATAATACAACGCTTCTCTTCTCACGCCCCAATTACATCGCAAACGTATAGGTTCCCTCACCTGTAGTTTACTTGATGTAGTATGCATGGGCAGCTATGTGTCTCATACTAACAAAGGTATTGATTAAAGAGTCGCCATGTATAGAACACACCCAATCCAGCCAAGGCTGTCATGGCCACCTCACCTGTACAAATGGTGATCATCGACCGGATAATGGCAAGGCAATCCGAAAATTGAACGCGTATAAAGGAGTGTAGTCGACCCGGAACATCGCCAGATTCAGGTTGAGGCGATCATCCCCTCTCGTGTATAAAAACCAACAGAATCAAATTGCAGCAAAAATCACTCAAAAAGAAGAAGTCCCAGGGTATCAGAACTTCTGAGCCTAATCACCTTCGACTTGTGAGTCCTCGAGTGAACGATATTCTACTTGTTTTCAAGGCACGTTCGCTAACTTCACATTCAACAGTGGTTTAATCAGCGCCATAGACATCTAAGGAACTCTTTGACCACAAGCCACAAGAGACCTAAGGTACAATGGCGTCCACGGAGGCTCACGGTATGGCCGCGGAAAACGTCAACAACACAACAATGCTCGAGATTCGCCGCATCTCAACCACAAATCATCAAGGAGGAAGCCCATTGCCTTTAAGTGAGATTGGAGGGCGGGCATTTGGGAGCCATGAATCAAACCCACCAAGTACGGAGTCATCTCCTACAGCTGCGAGGCCCCCTGACCGGCTGCTTCCTATTACGGAGTCGCTCGGTCGCGGCGGATTACTTGGTATCATCGGGGGCTCTTTATGGATTCTGGGGGTCTTTGGATTTATCACATTCCTCTGGTTTGGGCAGGGCTCCAAGCCCGAAGCAGCCAACGCTACTGGGTTATGGCGTTTCATTGCCTTGAATAACTACTTTCCCCAAACTATTACTCTTTCCGCCATCGCACTACGTGTCGTTGTGAGTTTTCAGGCCGTGGTCTGCACCTCAATGATTGCCGCAATCGTGTTAGAAAAGCACGGCGCACAGAAGACCCAGATGGCATGGCTTTCAGTCATGCGTGGCATCAATGACGGGCCACTCAAGTTATGTGGCCTTCTGGTATCGTCAAAGAGCATCGCTGTCCTCATCAGCCAGATAGAAATCTGGTTTACATTCTTGATGATTATAGTAACATCAGCGCTTCAGTTTTCTTCTACCCTACTCCTCTCAGACATCAACAACTTCACTATTGTCGGAGACCCGAATTCTACCCAGTTCAATGATCTATTGTTATTCCAAAAGGGCGACTTCTTTATACAAGTCCAACCATCACTGATCATTAACCAACCTCCGGTATTTGCAGTTTTCGGCGAGGCTCAGGCCGGCTTCAATGCCACTCCGAACGTCAATGGACTGAGCGACACTGGCCTCATTCAAAGGTCTCTTTTACCAATTCCCGGATCTGACGCTCGATCCTCAATTCGGAAGTTTGAGGCTACAACTATCGTTCTGACTACACAGTCTGCGTGCATCCGACCCCAGATCCGCGCCGTGTATAATGCCGACACATATGATGATATTTCTGGGAGGGATAATTTCGGATACATTACAGGAACTGTCGATTATGAACGAACTTTTAAGGGTGCAGGAATAAAACAAAGTAGTCTATGCAACGACACGACCTGTGAGGAGGTTGCTTTTGAGTGCCCCATTCCTAGAAGCTATACAGACAACTGGCAAACCGTTACTTGTCTCTTCGATGGTATCGTTGGAGGAGGTGGCCCTGCTAACTTTGATCCAGTGTGGGATCCAGCAGACGGGGTCTGGTCCCGGAATACATCAATCGCCCTAGTTATCACAACAAACGTGGACTTTAAAAATTGGGAGAGCATTACTAACACGAGCGCGTTACCTGCTGGTATCCCGTACCAGGAGTGGCAGAGTTACGAATTTGGCATTGGCACTGGCCAATTTGTTAACATTAGTCTATGCTCGTCTGGGTTTAGTCTCGGCCGCTTTAATACCTCGATGAGTACACCCAGGTCTTTGCGTGAACCGACGACCGCCTTGGCTCTCACCTCCAGGATTTACAGCACTACGGACATCCAAAGCTTTATGGGTACCAGTGAGCCACAGCGAGGCCATTTTGACCGAAATGTTCTCGATCTCGAGATTCTCGGTCCTCCTACTAGCGATAATAGATCCTCTCCAGCCTTTCAACCAGCTTATGTTCCCTCAGTGGGGGGTAATATCACGGTTGGGAGGCTAACGACGGCCATACTAGAGTCAGCGATGTACAATGAACTTGCAGTCGGGTTCAAGCCAAACACTAGCCTATCGCTCTGCTACTTCTGCACTACCATTGGTTATCCAGTCAACCCCGAAATTAGTCTCTTATTTGGTGATATTGTTTCTGGAACCGGGCGAGCCGCAAACGCTTTGCTATCGCTTACAACAATCGAATTCATATCAGTATATTACACGTATCTGAGCACATTTCGGGTGCGCCAAGATGCTCGGATAGTAGCTACCACTAGTGTTTCAGCGCCAGGGCCATGCTCCTCCAATAGCTGTTTAGGATTTATCTCGGTGACAACTTTGCTTTTTGTGCACTTGCTGTGCGTGGCAGTCATTACAACCGTGTACGTTCGGCGGGTACGGTATTCACGCTACGGAAACATATGGCATACAATATCACAGCTAACGGGAGACGGTTTGACCGACATGCTGAAAGAAGCACAGAATGCTGGCGACGCAGAAGTAGAGCGGGTTATGGACGAGGAATACAAAGACCGCAAAGTCAAGGTGGGCAGGCAACGAGCAGGTGGTCCTATTGAGGTTATAAACATCTAATAGTTGATCTCGAGCGTTGCCTTGGGAAGCTATTGGATAATATTAAACAGAAACACTATGTCACTTTCAACGATGGATTAAAACTATCTGTTAAGGACGAAAACCAGATAGAGCTTTATATGCTTAATAAGTAGCGAATATTGAGACGGTGCGGGTGGCACGGAGCCACCAGGGCATCTAGGTACTTATTAGCTAAGCCGTACTGCGTTGAACTTTTCCTATTCAATTAGCTAGCCCCTAGGTTCAGTTTTCTTCTTTTTAGCCAGCAGGTTAGGTTGGCCCAGGGAGGCCTCCCTCCAAGAATTTAGTCTTGGTTGACCTCTGTACACTCATTCGAAACCTCTGGAAGTGCTTGTGTACGAAGGTGTTTCGGGCCTCCAGAGTGCGGTTAGTGCTGAATAGCACTGAGCCGTTTCAATATCATTTTTTTTAAGTGAACATATTGAAATACTAAGACTAAGAGGAATTTTCTGGTGACAGGCCGATAAGCGGGTCAAAGTTTCAGCGATTTATATCAACGATCGCTTTATTTCCTCGTCTAACTAATAAATTCCTAGTATCCGGCCGGCTAGCTACGGGGAGCAGACTGGACCCCGCGTTTTCCAGATCCTATAGTCGGATGTATCAACGACGCCTTCAATTCTCAACTATAAAGCAATCTCGAGAATTCAATATGTGTACAAGCAATAACTTGTTATCGGCTGAACTCAAGTTCGCACTCTGTGCCTTGGAAATCTCGCAACTCATGCCCCAGCGCATGGCCTCGCGATCCGTAGGACGTGGTCTTTCTAGTAACATTCCAAAGTTGAATTCCTGATAGTCTGGCTCGAGCAAAGTCCTCCAGAGAGACCAATCGCTCTCACTATCGGTCACCTTAGCGATCGCAGCCGACCAACCACCCACACACACAGTCGGTAACACGGAACCAACCGGACCCCGACAGAGGAGAAGGAGAAGAGATCCATATTCAACGTGATAGTAGCGGATCAGAATCCTCTGAACCTTTTCATCCGCAAATATATGTGTGCTGTCCGTTGTGGTATCATAGTGGGCATTTACCACAACTGGTGGGAAGTATTCGGAGAAGACCCAGCCAGGAGCTGGCCGGAGCTTTATCACGGCCACCGGCTCCCATGGCAGTTCTATCGAAGGCCCATCTTCTGAGAGATAGACCGGGGTCCTCTTCGTCATGCCTGAAACCGTAGCGGGGACAACGAAAGGCATGTTCTCTCGGCATGTAGCCGCCCTGAGATGATAGCCTCTCCCAGGCAAAAGAACAAGAGGTATAGCTAAGCGGCCTTCCTGATGCTCACCAAATTTCACGGACACATCTAAGAGCCCAAGCGCGAAAGACAGGTGGAGAGGATTCGTCCCTAAAAAGGCTTTCTGCTTGCCCTCGAAGCAAATCATGGGTAGCTCTATATGTACCCCAAAGTTAGTCATAGAGTAGTGTGGACCAACGAGTATAGCCTTAAAAGGCTCGGGAGCGCGACCAAAGGTTCTGAAGGCCCGTGGATGTCTAGCCAACAAGTCCCAAGTAAAGACGGCTTTCGCATTCTGGCGATGCTCTCCAAGACCCCAAGCGAATATTGAATGGTCATAGGTCATTCGAATGATTTCCTCTTGAAGTCTTACAAACGCGCGACTACCTTCGCCGTAGAGTAGAGGCATATTAACCCCAAAGATACCAAGTAGACAGTAAGCCAAATCTTCCACGCGAGACGTTCTTCGTTCAGAAGCCCAAGACATTCTCTGGGCAACAACTACTGTATCAGGCCTTTTAGAGTGTGTGATAATACTCTTCTCGATACCCGTAATGACCTCAACTAAATCGCCAAGGTCCCGCGTCTCTGTCTCCGATTTCGGGGCCTGGGAATGAGGTCTCCAGTGGTTCGGCTGAAAGGCTTGCGTAAAGTTTGGTGTCGTAAAGTGAGACCAAGTATGGGGTATGTTAATTGCCCCTATCAAGGACCAAAACTTATCGTAGAATACCCTGCGGGAGGGGGCCAATAGCTCTTGTAATGTCCAGCCACGAGTGAACCATCGACTTTTTCTGAAGGCGAGCAGAGGGTCGTGGCCGAGCCTTACATCAGAGAGGTAGATATAGCAGACCTGTGCATTCTCGTACCAGCGGAACATGGAGTTGATAGCTTCTGAAAGCTCGCTAGAGCTGTCTTTGTTGATGCAGCATGTGTCAATCCACACCCACTCCAAACCGTCTGCCTCAGCTTGCTGGCAACAATACTCGATCTTCTTGTAACCGTCCTTTGTCTTATGATCAGGCTTCTTGAGATCTCGAAAGGCGACCTCATCTTTTTCCCAGGTGTGAGAAAGTATAGCATATTTTGGGATATCGGAGCTAACGAATTCGCAAAGGCGTTTTGATTGAGCATTGAGCAAACGCATGATGGCTCGGGTATGAAATGTTTTTAATGGTTCCCTCTCCTTAAGTTTGATAATTGACACATTTAAAAGGGAGTCTGCTCACAGGAGGATTGTCTGCCTGAGCTAGCACTGCCCGCATGCAGGCTCCTTCTAAGCCACTCAGTAGTGGGGCGCGCTCTGCCTCATAAGCAGCGATGTTGAGCCCCTCATTGCCTATTTCCATGTAACACTAATCCTATTTGAAACATCTCATATGATGAGATAAATAAAACGGACCCTATATTTCAATAAGACGGCTGGTTAAGGTTAGAAACTTAGTAGTTTCTCAAACATCTCTAACATACGACCAGAGCGAGTTAACACGGTACTTAGCTAATATTTTAAACTTACCCAAGAGACCATGACAGCATAAGTGCAATAACGTGTTACTCCTTGAGCTATATTTAGTCTGTGAGTGTGAGAACAATCTTTACACTGACAGGTAGAGTCCCGATAAAATTAATGGATTGGGCAACTGCATAGATTGAATGGCTATCTGCGACTGCACTTCTCAGCTCAACCTATTACCCAACTCCATGGCCCTACGAATCGTGAGAAACTTTTTCTGAAGCGCTTGATCGTAACACTTTACAGAGATTCTTACTCGCACGACGAAAGAGCAACTCGGCTCGGGTAGAGAGAATTTCATTCGAAAATTTCTGGATGTAATAGCTACATGGCTGCCGTACTTAGCTAAAGCGAGGGATAAGCCGAGAGAGTTGGCATAGTTAAATGAAAATCATCTCAAGCCCTCGATGTGAAGCCACATAGACCTAGTCCCACAGATCTATAGCTCCTATTCTGCACCGGCCGCTCCCCAAGCATCTGGAATCAGATCGTAGGACTGTTCCAAAGAGCTAAGAACAGAAGCCTTTGTTCCCTCGACAAGACGGACGCGTTTCATTTCCAGTCTTGTAGGACGAAAAGATTCGACGAACCGAAGCAGGACACTCTCGGAGACAATGAGGTCGTACAGATAGCATGATTTAGCACCAGTTGACCAGGTCCCTCCAATAGTTAGGTTAACATTGAGTGATGGAAAGTCTCCTTCAAATCTGTAACCAATCCAGCTTAACTCGAGCCTCTCTAGCGTCGGCATGATGTTTGATATTTGATGTAAAATTGATGCTACGCTCCTGCTTTGAGTCGCGGAACCCTCTCTTCTAGGCGACGCTAATTTCAGCTTGGCTATTTTCACCTTGCTGAATACGTTTGAAGGTTGCTGCAATTTATTTGCAATATCCAAGAATTCATCGTAATGTAGACATTGGCCAGGTTCGCTAGATAGGGATAGGTCCAGTTCGTCGACAGATAATCCCGATCTTTCAAGTGCCATCATAGTCGTTTCAACGATACGTCCTCTCAGTGGCGGCGTAACTTGCCACGTTTTGGTTTCGACGTTGATTCTAGCCCTGCGGACAGGCTTGAATGACAACGAATGTAGAGTACCAGTTGTCATAGGAGATTTTATATTGCTAAAGACAGCCGTTAAAAGTCGTAGCCGTTCATCAGCGTCGGCCCGAAACTTCTCCTCTGTACAGTACACGAGGCAGTTGATGGTGCAATGCCTTACTTGGCCGCCTAAGTCACATCCCTCGGTCTTCTGTCTTAGTTCTTCAAGCGCCGGTATTCCCAGGGGCACCTCTCGGTGGTGGAAACGTTTGATAAAATCGCCCTGTATCTTGTCTCTTATTTCGCGGTTTGTGAGTCGGAAGCTACCGAGGTCTAGGCGGGGGGGGAGAAACCTCGCAATCTTCTCGACTACCTCGCTTGGCAGAGTTTCTAGAGATGGCTTTAGCGGCGCAGTCGTAGCCATGATTTCAGCGGTAGTATCTGAGTATGCAGTATACAGATCTGAAGGTTCTCGGGAAGCAGAGGGGCCAGAATTAACGAGCGTGAAGTCAATGAGGATGGATATGTAAGAAAAAAAGTCTTCACTTTATATATTCAGGAAAAGTTGAATATTACATGTCATCCGTCGTTATGCGTAGGACATACTTTTATACGCTTGCCCAGCGAGGCCTACATTCTAAGTTAATATGTAAGGGAGCGCCCGCAGCCCTTTTGTACTACACACTTCCATCTAGCGTACTAGAGATACCGTGGCGTGGGAAGGAAGTAGGCGGCTCAAAAGAGTGGGACTAGCAAACAGAGCAAGAATACAGGTCTGATCACTCAGTAGTTTGGTCCCCTTCCTAGCTTTATCAATACTATAGATAGTTTCACTACTCACTCCCTAATCCCTCTCCTCGATCGGTGGGAACTCTGTCGCCTCTCGTTTTTCTTTCTGCTCTACAGTAGCTACATAGTTAAGCCCTTGCAGTACTGATGCGTATCGCTGACAAGAGGGCGGTTTCATCCAATAGTGTATCACGGTACCCAAGCCCAGTCATATGACCACATAGCTTACACAGCAAGGATCAGGATGATCACTAGGCTGGGCACGAGCGGTCATTTGAATAGTAATTGGCTGGTGATGTTCGCCAGCCAACTGAGCCTGACACGCGGCTTAATATCTCCCTAGATCCCCCAAGTGAGGGTAACACAATAAACACCCGCGTACGTATAAAGGGAGGCGAAGTTTCAAGTGAAGACGCTAGCCGTGTCGGCATTAGAGGAGGCTGATGATGACACTATATACCCGCTGAAACAGTTATAAAATGCTTTCCAAAGATATCTGATCTCGCTCCTTTATGCCATGCATTTGAATTCAAGCCAAACTTCGCATGCCCGTGTCTCCATCGCTGAATTACCTGTCATAGCTCATCATGATTTTGGTTGAGATATCTAATGCTCGGGTTTCCTGCCGTAGACAACCTCGATAAGGAAGTATGGCTGTATCCGCAGGTCACGCATCTCTTTGCGTACGCGCGCTAAGAAAACCGTCACCTGCTGCTCTGACCAGCCTAAGGCGTTCGTAAATAAGTACATAGCATAGCCTAGGATCGCGTCATAGTCAGTACAAGGCCTCGGTACAAGGTGCCGAGAGGGTTGGAAACAGGAGTAAACCGTGACGCCGTCGACATGACGTGAGGAACCCACCATCGAGATCTTGCTCCATCGCAAGTCGAGAGAACGCTCCTAATTGCTGGAGCTTCTGGTCCTGGGGCCAGGGTGTCGCAGGGAGTTTGAACGTCCTCGAACGGATCTCAACAAAGCCCGCTTTCTTAAAGGACTTGGAGATTGCGCCATCATCGACCATGCTCATGCTACGGCCGTATTTCGTCGAAGCCTGTAGCACGCCCCGCCGTCGTTAGTTACAGCACCCCACAAACGATAAGACTAATAAACAGGTGATGCAAGAGAAGTTCCTCCGTCACTGACTTCGTTGAACAGGCGCCCCCAGTCATATAGCGCCGTGCCCTCTCTGACACTCCCATCGTCACTCCGCAGATTCACCGAGGGGTCGACGGCCTCGACCCAGCCGCCGGGCTTACACGCCTTGAACGCCTCCGCGTAAAGCGCGTCCCAGTCGGAGATGGAGCCGAACAGGTAGCGCAGGTGCACGAAGTCGAAGCTGTCCGGCGGGTACGTCCATGCCTGCGTGCAGTCCTCGATCTCGAACTTGAGGTTCGGCGGTACCCACTCGGGCTGGGAGGGAGATACGTCGGTTCCAATGACCTCTGCCTCGGGATGGGCGTCTGCGAAATCACTAGATCGATTAAGTAAGCATGTCTCAGTCTTTATGAGATAATCATGAGATCGACAGGGGTTTCTGTATTACATAGCCCAGATTCCTAAAAGTTAAATGTTAGCACGTCCATAGTTGTCGGGTGACTACAGCGAAATGAATGAGTCGACGGTGCTGTCTCACCCGTTCCGCAGCCTATGTCGAGGACTCTTATCGCGCCGTCGGAGATGGGCGCGAGGAATAGCTTGTTGTCGAGTAAAAGCGTGAGGCAGTGATGGCTGAATTGAATAAATCGTGTGAGCTGTGAGCCGCGAGCTGAAGCTGTGAACCGTTGCATATTAGGGCTCATCTTACACGCAGTCCATACTTTCCAGATGCGCATCATCATTCGGTGTCCTGGTCTGGGGTTAGCGAAATTGCTAATGAGTGAGACGTGTAAAATGATATGTTACCAATGTTCCGCGGTGCCTTGCAATGAGTGATACGTCCGCCCGTGAATAGTTCGATATTCTAGTATGCTCGCCGACAGCGATGCTGTCGTACTTGCGCTGTCACGGCGCGCCATCAGTGCCACAATTCAGCTTTCAACAGCAACGACGGTTCCAATGAGTGCGACTCACGCGTCGTCGCCCAGTGCCGAGTCTCCATCGTCAACAAATTCCTCCTCCTCGTCTTCATCATCTGGTTGCTAGGCGGTAATGACCTGTCAGTTTTCCCGTGTCGTCGCAGGGGTGTGGTGTTGGGCTAGGCGGAGGCCCTTAAGACATTCTCATACAGGTTCTGTCCAGTGAGTGGTCGGTATGACGGGCGCCGCCGTTACGGAGGCTGGGGGCGCTGCTGCTGCTGTCTCGGAAGTTTCAGCGGCCATGGAGGAGATCAGGTCCCGCACGAGTCCTTCACCGCTCTGTTTCGTTTCGTTTCGTGGTCGCAGGGATTCCGTGATGCTGTGGGCAGCCGAACCAAGAATTGTCACAAAAAAGAAATGGGAGAGAGGGGTCGCCCAGCCAATATGTAATGTGTGTGTGTGAGGCACTTATCTAGCCAGATAATGTATCATTGTGGCCAGACATGTACGTACGACCTATCTAATTGACACGGCATATGTACTAGCCCGTAGCCGTAGCCAGGCTAAAGAATAAGCAGCAGGTGACTTGCATGCTCAGCGCGCGGAGATCGCCTTCGATGGAGAGCAGCAGCAGCGGTCGGTCATCTTCTGTGTTGGCTCACTCGCGTTGTTCTGTGCATTCTGTGCAGGGGTATGACATCGGAAATAGCCCCAACCCCTCACGCGTCTCCAAAGGATTCTGCAAAGAGCTTAGGCATCTTACTCCTTCTACTCCTTCCCGAAGTCGTCCCATTGTATAGCCCTAAGCCGGAGGCTCTCGGCCACGTTAACGTCTTACACTCTGTTTGCCGTCAGCATTGTGTTTCCGTGGCACGCATCCCTTGTTGAGCACGTGAGAATGGAAGAGAGCCATCCAGTAGTCCTCATACCAGACAGAACACGACTATTTCTTGTGGTCTAGTCGCTATCAGCTAGCTTCTAGTTAGTCTGGTACCCGCCTTAGTTATGTCGGGATTGACAGGCTAACATACTTAGTACAGTACCCATACAGGACAGGACATGAGATCGTATTTAGCGACTCCTTGCCTAACATGATAAGTAGGTAGGCATTATGATTAACTGCATCACGGCGCACCTCTAGAAAGACGCCAACGTATCCCTCGTTCGCTAGCATAAACGCTTTGGGGCTAGTTTGCCGTCCACTGTAGAACGCCACACGCTGCTGACACGGCCCGGGCAAACACTGGAGACGGTACAAGGGATCAAAAACGTCCCGAGATGCGATGTAACCAACATCAAATCTTGGCTGGGATTTGGGGGAATCGATTCCTAGCTTGTAGTGGTGGGGAGATCTGACGCTTACGTAACATTAGAGGAGAAAGAGATGAGCAGAAAGCGAAATCAAGACTAGTTGAGTTCATGGTTAAGTAATAAGACTCAATTTTCTCTATTGAATTCTTTAGCGAGTGCCGTGACTCGCTAGGATATCCACTAGCTCAAGAACCTGCCAAGAGGAGGACCCTACGACGCCGTCGGCGCATAAGCGAACCACTCCTTAACACCGACTCCCCCAAACTGGCCGCTTCTCCCTGACGCCGTGATCACGATCCTGAGCGCCGTAGTCGACACGGTCTGAAAACCGACCTCCGGGGGTGTGTTCGTCGCCGCCGTCGGATACCCGCTCGATCCCGTGAGCGACACCCCAGTCCACGCGCCCGCACTGTTCAGGTACTCTGTGCGCCAGGACGCGGGCGGCGGCACGCCAATATTCGAGCCAGCTGGCTGATCCGCGAAGAACGCGACGGCGACCCCGTTCAGCTGCACCGTCGAATTCCACGTGTACGTCAGTGTGCTGGTCTGCGGTGACTGTTCCGCTGCGTACGAGGACCAGTAGTCGGGCGGCAGCGGATTAGCCTCGACGCGCTGGTCGTGGATCGCTTCCACCCAGTACTGGATTGGCGTCGTGTTTGCCGATGCCGCTTTTGCTCGTGGCGCGATATTCCGTGTTGGCTGCGCGGCACCCGCCGCCCGGTGCGTTTGCGTTACTTTCTTGATGGTTGGCGGCGATGTGCTGTCATCAAATTCCATCTCGTCGAACGCGACACTGCGCCGGAAATGCGTTCCCCCTGTTGCGTCGCGCGTGTGGTATACCAGATAGTAGGTGGCTCCGCCATCACGCGTGAAAACGCCCGGGTGTGACGTCGTGCTAGACACAATGTCGAGCACGATACCACGATAGGTCCACGGCCCGAGCGGTGATGAGGCCGTGCCGTACGCGATACATGCATGGTAGCTTGTAGGTGTGCACGGGGAACTTGAACCGGCGTTGTTACCCGCGTAGAGCATATAATAAGTGCCCTTCCGCTTCATCAGCCACGGAGCCTCGAAGAACCCTGTGAGCGACGTTACGCGCGTCACGGACGTGCTCTTGATCGTCACCATATCCGTGTTCAGCTCATAGGCGAGAAGCTGCCCGAACGTCCCGAAGTAAATATAGACACGGCCGTCATCATCCACTAGGACCGTAGGATCGATGTTCTGGATGTTATTGCCCGGCGATGGCACGCTTTGGGATATAATGGGCCCGGATGGATGCGCATCAGTGTATGGTCCGAGGATGTTGTCCGATTCGGCAACCCCGATCGCGAAGGGATCCGCGCTGCTTGCCCTCGACTGTGTGACTGGCGCATACAGGTAAAACCTGCCATTACTCCCCTGTACGATCTGCGCCGCGTATGCGGTCCCCGATCTCGCCCAGGAGAACATAGTCTGCGGCTGCGCAACGTTGGCGTGGAGTGTCCATTGACTGCCACTTGGGCTAGGATTAGCGGACTCGAAGATTTGCCATTGGTTGATAACGAAGTTGTTCTCCGTCGCGCCGGCTTGATCTCTTCCGGAGAGGATGTACACGGTGCCGTTCACTATGATTGGCGCCGGATCAGCCGAATAGTACGAACCGTCGGCAAGGATGGGATTTCCGGTTGATTGAATATTGATCGTCTGCCGACGCTCCAACGGTGATGATCCGACTAGGGACGCCGCAAGCAAAGCAGCTCCCACAATCCCGAGTAAGTGGTTCATTATAATTGTAGTCGTCGTGCTCCCTCGCGCAAGTCCAACGTCCCGGCTACTCAGTTGCGCAAGACTAGGTGGGTGCGTGTCAATCACCTTTCCCGACACATGCTAGCAGACATTCTCAAAGTGCGCGAAGTAGAGAAACAGCCTTTAAATAAATATTATCCTATGTAGATCAATATTTGGATTCGTGGACATGTCAACTTTGTTCCATATAACTAGCACCCAGATTCTTGGCTTGACCCGTCTGTCTGCGACTTTCCCAAAACGGCGACTCCCCGTTGATGTTCGGAACCGGGTAATGCTAAGACGTTACTTTAAAAAACGCTTGGGTGCCGTCCCCAAATCCTCCGCCGGAGGAACAAATTTCCACGGATAATTACGGCTCCAATAGGTGCCGAATTTCAGGCGAACCTCACGAGCTCACCTCACATTACGTAAGGGAGTGCTCTCTCAACAGTCTCTATCCGCGAGCAGCGCTGTCGCCTAGAAAGAGTCTCAAGCTGGCGCGGCGCATTCTAATTATGCTTCACTTTAGCTCTACTCAAGGGTTTGTAAGGAATGCTGCTCCTGTCCGCCTCGTGATTCGCTAGGTATTATATTAAGTCTTTACGGTCCTGCCCACCTCTTCAATTTGTGATCCACGTCTTATCCCCTGCGGAACATGACTGCGGAGAACTCAATTGTCAGGGTACTGGTATATAAGGTACAGACGATCAGGTTCGCTCGACCTGATAACATTCTATCTTTAAATAGTGTCGTGGTTTAGAGCTGCACTTCTGTTCTGTGACACAAATCCTTAACCATTTCCGAAGGACTTCTGGTAATTAAATCGAGACATATATAATCACATATAATACGCTTTGGACTTGCACTTCCAGAATATCCCCCAAGACTTAAATGGGCGAATATAATTAGGGCATTCATAAGAGGAGCTAAAGGTTTCCAGTCGGCTTAGTTAACAGGAAGTTTGGAATCCAGAGTATGAAGTACAAACAACAACGCTAGTCACTGGCACTGAGACGACCCAAGTCTCCGTGTCTCGGTAAAGCGAGTAACGTAAAGCAATTATCTTAAATTAAATCTAATACCTATCAGACCTTAAGCGAAGCCGCCCTCCTGAAATGGCCAACGTGGCCTCACTATAATTTGAAAAATTACAGAGCGCCTGTTAATATTTCTTAGCTTTGTATTTTGCTACTATCAGGTAAGTGCCTATGTGAGCGAGAGCCGGGATGGGGATCAGGTGGAAAGGCAGGTATTCTTAAGGTCTCAGGAGTTTTACAATGTCCGAGTGACCGCCGATGGCCGCTAGGGACAGCGGCGTCTGCCCATCAATACCCCTTGCCTCTTTATCGGCACCCGCCTCAATAAGTCGTCTTATATTATTTAGGCAGTTGCTGTAGACCGCCCAATACAGCGGCGTCCGCCCGTTCATATCTTTTGTTTCTATATCAGCGCCCGCGTCGATAAGCAACTCTAAGCCTAGGTACCCGGGCGGAAACTCGTTAGAGGCGGCCCAAGACAGCGGCGTCCGCCCATCCATATCTTTCGCCTCTATATTAGCGCCCGCCTTAATAAGCTGTTTCATAGTATCTACCGTGACGTGATTCGAGGCGGTCCGCATCAGCGGTGTTCGCCCGCTCTTATCTTCGGCATCTACATTAGCGCCCTCCTCGACAAGCAGTTTTGTGGACTGTGCGTTTCCGCTATAAGAAGCCAAAGACAGCGGTGTCAGCCCGTGCCTATCTTTCGCCTCTATATTAGCGCCCGCCTTAATAAGCTGTTTCATAGCACCCATCGTGTAGTAATGCGAGGCGGCCAGATGCAGCGGTGTCCGCCCGTCCTTGTCTTCGGCTTCTATATTAGCGCCCTCATCGACAAGGAACGTTATTGCAGCCAAATGATTTCTAAAGGCGGCTGAATGTAACGGCGTCTTCACGTTCCTATCTCCCGCCTCTATATTAGCGCCTAATTCAATAAGCAGCTTTGCGGCCTGCGGGTTCATGTTGCAGGACGCCCAAAACAATGGCGTCTGTCCCTCCCTATCTTTCACCTCTATATTAGCGCCTACCTTAATAAGCAGCTTTACAACCTCTAAGTGGCCTTTCCCGGCAGCTCGGGACAATGGCGTTCGGCCGTCTCTATCTCTTGTCTCTTTGTCAGCTCCCGCCTCGATAAGCAACTCCACAATAGCCAAGTTGCCATTCCAGGCGGCCCGATATAACGGCGTTCGCTTAGCGTTATCATCGGCCTCCTTGTCGACGCCCCTCTTAATAAGCAGCTTCGAAAGAGCCAAGAAACCATCCTCGGCGGCCTGGGATAAAAGACCTGCGTCTGGCGTGTGGTGCCGCGCTTCGTATTTCTCGAGGAGATTGTGCAAGTAAATCCACTCTCGTACGGGAAACTCGTGCAGGAAGTGATTCTGGGCAACTCCCTCCGATTCAGCCTCATCCGCATGATATAGGACGCCACGGATAGCGTATTTGAGAAAGGGGAAAGATTGCTGGACTAGATCTCGGATTGCTGCTGCGTCCTTACTCGATGCTTTTGGCAGTGGTTCCGGGAGACATAAGGGCGCGGCAATATCAGTACAGATGCACTTCAGACAGCATTCTTTCAGTCTTTCATGGCTCCGTCCTTGGAGCTGATCTCCAAGATCCGGCCAAATCTGCCGAAGCCCGTTGTCCTTGAGAAGGAAATCACGCACCGATTCGTGGATGAACTGAACTACTGGATTTTTCGACTTGGTAGTTTCGGCTAGACCTTTGGATGAGTCTATTATGAACCTCTGGATGCTGGCGGGGGTAGTGAGCTCCCGATCCCAGGGCGCCAGCGATTCGTGATCTGTCCCAGCGAGAACGGCAAAGTACAATTCTTCTGGCTTCAAAGGCTGTTTCGCAAAGAGGACCCATTGGATGCACAGGATCAGCTCGTCTCTGTCCCGAGCATCCCGAGTAAGGATATCCCGAAAAAGATCATGTAAGCGGTGCGGAATTTCCCTGAGCCTTTTGCCTAAGGTGTGTCCGCGTCCGCGATCATATTCCTTATTCAGGATGTCAACAACTAAAACCACCCACATAAAAACACCTGATGCTTTCGCCTGTAGCTCAGCTCTTATCTTCTCTGCGGCGCTATTATGTCCGATCTTGAGCTCGCTGTGAACATAATCGACAATGTCTTGTTTATGACCTTCCTGGCCTTCCAAGACCAGCTCTACTCCACGCGCGATAGTAATGTAGGGATAGTGTCGGCTAGAGAAGCAAACTTGAAACCGGATATTAGATGCGATGGCTAGCGCGCCGATATGCTCGAAAAATGAGACCATGTCTCGGACCTGATCTTCCTCGCACTCATCCAGCGCATCGATGAAGCAAACGACCCATGATCGACCGAGATTTTGGACGGCTTGCTCAAGGAGGTCCTTGAGGAATTCTATACTCCACTGTATCTGGCCGCCGCCTTGCGCCCATACAGTCAGAGGGAGTGAATCAAATATTGTCTCAAGCTCCGGGATATGCCGTAGTAGCTGCAAGAGGAGAGATCGATACATTCCAGAAGTGGACTGCTCTAACTCTTCGCCACGTGCATTGAAGAAGAATGACAGGATAACCTTGTCCTTTGTGGCCCTTCGAGCCTGGTCGAAGGCAAACTTCATTAACGTTGACTTCCCCGTTCCTGGATTTCCCTTAATCCAGAGGAACCCGTGATGCTCGGCAATCTTGCTTGGGTCCAGCCAATCGAGGTACTCATTTTTCTTTTTCAGCCATTTGCAGGTCTTCGCATGAGCCCTCTTAATGGTCGCATGGCGTGCATCAATTTGATCAAATCCTAGAGAATCCCGCAGTTGTTGCCTATGTTCCTTGGTAAGTGATGGGCTAGTATGAGAAATGCGGGCTTCGAGGAGGTTGGCTGTCATGCGTCGGAGTGCGTCAGCGACCTTCCTGTACTCGACATCTTCGGGGCCACTAAAGCGGCACATGTCCATGTGGTTCTGTGCGATGTGCTCGGTAATCTCGATAGCCGGGAAGTTGAGATACGACGAAGTGTCCTCCACGACCTGGTTATTACGCATAAGGTTAATCGAGATTAGAATCGAAATAGGAGGAGTTTGCATGCCTTGCGGCCGTTCAAAGCTTTGACGGCTAGTTGCTCTTGAAAAGAGTGAATGACCCACTGCTGCTCATGTGCCATAGGACTAAATTCGTCCCTCAATTCTCTGAGTCGCTCAGATGAAGGGAGGAGGGCGTTGACAATCTGCTCGTTGACTTTGAACCCAACAGCCTTGATTACCAGTTCCGCAGCGTGCTGGAGAATCCCTCGCGGATCTGCTCCCCCGTGTGGGGTCCCAAAGAACATAATTCCGGTTGTAGAATCAAAAACATCTCGAAGGTGAACCTGTCCTTGACGGCAACCGCTAGATCGCCGCAGCAGCTCCTTGACGACAATTCCGCCCAGACTATGAACAATGAACAGAAGAGGCCTTGTGGGTTCTTCCCGACGGCCGGCCTCGAGGGCGACCAGGAAGTCCCACGCTATATCTCGAACAGTATTGCGGTTGACTGGTTGACCAGTCCAATGTCTGATATGGGTGTCGTATCCATAGGTCAAGACTCGGGCGTTCGGAACGGTAGCAGGGAGGAGATCACGAGGCCAATATACACCGGAGTTGGATCTGCCCCCGCTTCGATGAGCCGTCGAGAAAGGGTTGAATCGCGGGGCTTTGGACGGTGGCTCCGAGGTCTCGTCGTTATCGTCTCCAGACTGCCTAGAATCGCCTCTTTTGTGCCTCCATGTACGCTCCGGATGACCGGTGAATCCGTGGACAAAGACGATACTAACTAGTTAGCCTGAAATTGGAAACTTAGGTACGGTGCTGGGTTCGCCATTTACTCTAATGTTGGGTTGTCGTGAGGCACCACGACTGTCAATCCAGTGGAGGGGATTATCTCAAGTTCCATTGCTTTTGTGCTTATAGTGTATTTATCCCTCGTCTAATAACAAGACCATGTTTTCTCGATCATTTGGCGAGTTGTTATGGCGTTGCAGGATATAGGACGTACGTTAGCCTAGCCACTTCGCTGCCTACAGTCAGGCTTGGTTTTGGAGAAGCGAAATGCATATTGGCGGGGTCAGCCACTCAGCCACACAACTAAATACAACCTTCCGGAATGAGGCTTTAGAAATTGAAGGCTTGATTCAGTAGACTAGTGAAGTGGCTGGTTTGACATTTATCGCAGCTTATCAATTATGTTACATATTTGTTTTAACCGCTTAGTTGACAATTAGTATCAAGTTAAACTCATCCGTAAATAGCTTATCTCTGTCTCGGCCGTCTTGGCCGTGTGACAACACGACTAAGGGCATCGTTTTACAGTTGTGACAATTTAGTTAGTAGTTGGAAGCTTTGTTGACTTTGGACTAGGTCAAGGAATCAATTCTCGTATTACTGTGTGAGAGCCAGGCTAAAAGGGGGCACAGACACTCTGTTGTGTAGGTATATTGTATCCTCCAACTCGACTAGTCACCCGACGAAGACCTGGACCACAACTAGGCTGTGACGTAACTAGAAAACACCCCTTCTAGAGAGTTGCGAAACCTTTCAGCCGGTGAAACCCGGCGGTTCATATTGAAGCTCAGTCCCATCTTCAAAAATCCTCCCATTCCGCGGGTGGATCGCTTCTTGCGGTGCAAATACGTCCTCAGCCTCCAGAAGCACAAAGACGCTCTGCAAAGCGCACTTGACCAGACCCGCGTACTCCAGCCCGTAGATATCTCGAGGGTCAGGGTCGCGGTCGTTCCACTCTCCATTTGTATCCACCGCTGTGAGGTATGGCAGGAAAGACACCTCCTTTACGACCTCGAAGTCCCCTTGTACGTAGTAGGGAGCTTGGACCAGTCTTGCTGGCGGTCCGAAGACGCGCAGCATGGATTCGATGGCCTCGCGGTCCACCATCAAGCACCGCCAGAGCGAGCGAAAGCCAGGTGGTAAACTGCCTCCAGTACTCAGGTCGTTGAAGAGACTTGTTATTTTTGTCGAGAGTGAGCGAAAAGGGCATTTTTAATCTAGCTTCGGAAGGGGACGGGAGGGAGAGATGGGAAAACTGGGCTGTAACTCACGTTCGAACCTCGGATGGACCTTTGCCATCCAATCTGTCCTTATCGTCTATCCAGAGCCATGTGAACTGACGAGGGTCCACGATTTCTGTTCGATAGAACTTCGCCTCCAAGAACCTGTCCCAGCATGTCTTATACAACATGAACAGTTCGTCACACGAGTAGTCAACGCGGAAGATGGGATAGCCAATCTGAGTAGGTCCGCCGGGATGCAAAATACGGAAGTCATAGCCTTTGAACCTGCGTGCACCGGGCTTCGGGTGAGCAGCTCCAAGAGCGTGGCTGTAGTAGACATCGTTGAGCAATGAGATTGTCTGTAGAGATAGTTAGTCAATCAGTTGGTTGGCACCCCTGTTTTTAGCACATGATGGTTAGAGTTAGACTCATAAAACGGGCTCACATGGATGGGCAGAGAGAAGTACTCTGCATTCGAGCAAGTCTTGAGTCTCTGCCAATCCCAATTGTCGTCCACATCCCCAACAATGGAATTCACCAGTGCCCTCGTGCACGGGGAGCCTTCCGACCATTCTATCGCCGCTGCTTCAGCAGGATCCGATCTAATGGCAGACTTGATGTCGTGGATGGTTGCGTGCGACCACTGCGAGACAGGCGGAAATGAAGCCAGGGCGGATTTGACAAGCTCGTTTGCTCTAGACTGATCCATCTCCACAGACTGTGCCATGGTAATACCCGCTTAGTCGCTAATATTAGGAGAAGAACATGTGAGGCTTAAGATTGTTCGCGAGGATTGTTGGGCGCCGTGTTTTGTCAGACGGAAGGAGTCACAGCTATTATGCGACCAACAGATGATCGTGTGGTTGATAGTATTGTGCGCCCCTATTATACCAAGTTTGGGTAAGTTTGGGTGCGTATGAGCCGGCACCGTCTGTGTTGTTACTGGCTAGCGGAGCATGCATTAGGCCAATTTACTGATGACCAACGGCCATAACATCACATGACTTGCAGGATCCATCACCCTTAGGCACAGCATGTACGCTACCAACATACATACACACCAACAACATACATACGCGCCACCAACATACATACCACTCATACTATCAACTGTAAGTGAAAGATAACAATTTTCGGACCATATAGGCTTCGTTTTGATAGCTACATCCATTATTGCCTACCACAGCCATACAAATGACAGATGGTATACTACATGACTATAGCTTGAGGGCCACCACTTTTTACACTTACAAAGCTTCGAGTGTGGTATCCAGACTCACAGTTCTGCGCCGCATTGTGAAAACTTTCCAGAAATACCTTGTCCAATATGGACTAGAATACATTCGCGCTTGGTAGTATGTGGATCAGGCCGGCCTCTTTCTAAACGGTTCGACCAATCTTGATTTGAAAAGACCTCAAGTCCGCTCTGGCTGTCATACGACACACGGTGAAGAAAGGCGTTGTGGCATATTTTTAGATAGATTCTTCGTATTGGCTAGTATAGTCGTTGCGCACCAACGAATGTCATACTATACCCCTACCTGCAGCCATTGACATTTCTTTAGTGCAACCTATCTCTATCTGAAGAATCTTCTAAGCTACCGAATATTCCCTGGGTGTTGACTAAAGCCTCAACCGTGATAGCCTGATGGGGCGCACGTCTGAATTGATGCCAACAATATGTTTGACAGAGGACTACTAATCAATAGTCTGACTTATGGATCTTTCGGTGATTACAGATGGATCGTGTCGACTGAATCGTCAGCTATCGTGAAAAATCCACAAACTCTGTCGTCTGCCTGACTTACATGTGGTAGAAAGGCACACTGAAATCTAGATATAAAATGTAGCTTCCCACACTCGAAGAGTAAGTCTATATGACCTCAGGACATCGGGCTACTTAGATCCTACTTTCTCTCTGCTCTGTGTTGCGAAAACCACTACCGTTCCCCAAGACTATGTTACTTTTTGGTGACTATGGCCTACGAGGCTTGTATGTCGTGACCCAGTTATTTTTGCTACACCTTTGCTCTCCAGTCTTTTCAAGTCCCTTAAGCCCCTTATTCTCGGAACCTGAAAATGGTGTTATCCCTCGCCAGAATGTCGACAAGGATTTCTACCTCCGAATCATGCCCCTTGGGGCTTCTATCACGGCCGGGTACGGCACCTTTCCCCAGAATGGATACCGCAAACCTCTACGGGACCAGTTGCGATGGCGTGGGTGGCCCGTCAACATGGTTGGGAGTCTCGCAGATGGTGATCCGGAGACATTCCACAACCGTCAACATGAGGGGCACAAAGGCTTCGTCGTCGGTCAAATGAAGGCTGTGGCTGACAACACCATCCCGCGCCAACCCAACCTCATCTTGATCAACTGTGGCACCAATGATGCAGACCCAGGCAATAAACAAGACATTCCCAACACCGCAGCACGTATGGAGGCACTCTTGATCTATCTATATGGCAAGATCGACGGCGTCACCATCATCTTGTCGACACTAATAGAGCGCAAGGACCAGTACAACTCAAATGTCCAAAACATCATCAACCCCGGCTACCGCGACCTTTATCAACGCTTTTCCGCTGAAGGCAGGAAGATTGTTCTAGCCGAGTTTGACGACGGCTTCTTAGATCTTTCAACGGACTACTACGATGCCCTTCACCCCAATGAGAAGGGCGCGGCCAAGCTGGCTGCCGTGTGGGACCAGGCCATCCAAGTCGCCGAAGACAAGGGATTCCTCACTCCGCCCATCAACACAGGTAAGCCGGACAACGGGACTATCAGCGATACGACCTGTGATGTCGCACTCGGAGCCGGGCGTGGTCCCGTCCGAACACAGGACGGCAGCGGAGCTGACGACGGACCTTATGCCCATGACGAGGAGTACGGTAATCCCTTTAGGCTTGGCATGCTCGAACTAGGCCCCGACAAGAACGACACGGTGGTTCTCGAGGGGGACCACACACAACTCTTCTTTGCACAATTAGTGAACTTAGGGGGTGCAGACCCGCCCGCCTACGAGGATGAACTGATCCTCTGCTCTGACAAGACTGCCGATGAGGTAGCGGGATCGTGTGTCATGTACATCAACAATGGTATCGATTTCACCACAGCCCCTGGAGTGACGTTGGATGTTGGCTTGAAGTGCCTGACCCGTGGCATCCGCTGGGGTGACGTTAACGGTGACGGGCTTGACGACTTCATCTGCATCGACCTTTACGGAAACATGTATGTCTCCATCAACCAAGGCGGCAACCCTCCCACTTTCAAGCCCACTGGCGACGGCGGGTTGATTCGGAATGGCGAATCCTGGGTTACCCAGGATCGTGTCCGCCTTGGCGACATGGATGGCGATGGCCGTCTGGACTACTGCGCCATCGACGACAAAGGCGACATCTACTGCTGGCGCAACGGGGGCGTTGGTCTCGCACCAACGGCTGCGGAAGGAGGATATTGGCAAGGACTGGTAAGATGAAAATCCCCTCATTTTTTGGGTGAAGAGACTCGGCGACATGGGAACTTGTGCTGACTCAAAGGGCTCGTTTGATTAGGTCGGTGGCGAACCCACGTTCTTCGCTCAAGGCGAGCCGGAAGGGATAGACGGTGTTCGCCTGGTTGATATCAACGGCGATGGCAGGTCGGACTGGGTCTATGTCTACAATGATGGCTCCACCAAGATCTTTACAAACCAGCGCGGAGACAAGGATGATGACGGGCCCGGCCTGCGACCTCACTGGACCAGGGCCACGAAGGATCACGATGCAAACGGCATAATCGAGGCCAAGCACAACGTGCACTTCGGAAGGATCTGGGGCTCAGGGAGGGCGGATCGCATCATCACTCTGATAACTCCCCCCGACACAGACAACTTGTACTCTCTTTACCCTTTTCACAACCTTGGAAAGGGTGGGACAAAGGTCAAGGGTGATGGGGTGTACTACTGCGATATGTTCGGCCGCGGCCACGACGGTATGCGATCCTGTCTTACTGATCCTCTCTGGCTCTGCTCTCTTCTCGTCCCCGCTCTCCATCTTGTTCTTTTCTTAAAAATTGGCTGACAACTGGTACTCAAGACTACCTATGGGTACTATCAACAGGTCAAATAACCCTCTACGAGAACATAAACAGCCCTCCGTCATGGGGTCAGCATGGGGTAATCATTGATATCGACAGAGACAGAAAGAGCATCCAGTTTGTCAGTATTGGTTTGATTTCTCTCGTTTGACCACTAAGACTGACGATGACCGTTCGGATAGGGTGACTGGGACGGAGATGGTCTTTGCGATATCCTAGCCGTCGAGAGACACACAGGGCGTGTGGAATGGTGGCGCAATACTTACAAGCCCGGTGATACTTCTCCCACATTCGCCGAGCCTACTTGGGCTGTCGACACGGGGTCTAATCTGTGTACTGAGGGATGGAGTCTGGGTGTGTATGATCAAGCTCTCAAGTTCGGAGATTTAGGTTTGACTGCCTTGTTTGAAACATTTCCGCGCCCAGTCCGTATACTGACAACTGAGTAGATGGCGATAAGCGCGTTGACTACCTTTGCATGATGAAGGATGGCCAGACGTTCGGGAGCCTCAACAAAGCTGGTGGCTTACAGTACAAGGATCAGATCAAGTACGCCCCAAGTGGCCACTTGGATAGAGCCAATTTCAAATGGGCCGACGTGAGCGCTTGTACCTATTCGATGCCTCAAGATCAGAAATGCTAACGGTTTGTCTAGGTCACCGGCGACGGCCTTGTCGACCTGATTTGGGTTGACAAGTTCACTGGGAAGGCCCGCGTCTGGAAGAATGGCGGTTTCATCCCGGCGGCAGGGAGTAGCATGACCTGGCTCGACGAGGGAACTAGATTTGACGGCTACGGCCGGGGTCAGAATATTCACTTCCCCATCTTGGGCTCGCAGAAACGTGCCGATTACCACGACGTTTATCCGGGCACCTGTGTCGCCAACACCTGGTTCAACGAGTGTCCTGATGTTGGTCAGGGTGAGGACGACTACCCAATCCCAATCGACCCTCACTTACCCATTCCACCGGGACTGGATCCTGGTGACTCCGGATCTACTCCCACTGTCACCGTACCGTCCCAACCGACTGTCACGGGGGCCTTCACGGGGCTGATCGAGCAGACCATTTTCCCAGACAGTGCGGGCGAAGTATTTACTACCAACTTTCAAGACGGATCTTTGAGAAATGTGCAGATAGGTTTACTCGAAAGTCCTCTGGACTTCCCCGACATCGACTGTGATATCACTCTTGTTGGCGGAAACGATGGAAATACACTCTCCTGCATCGCCGAGAGCACCGCCTGGCTATACTACTCAATCCAACAACTTGGGGGGCCGACGGAACCGAGCCCACAGCGACGAGAGCTTTCCTCCACAACTCATCAATTCTTCACCTACCATGACCAATGGAATCCCCGAGGCAACTGTTCTACTCCGTTCTGCATGATGTTAAGCACAGCACCGCTCAACACTTGGGTTGAGGCTGGAAATGGAACATCTGGAGGAGTGTTTCACGATTTACACTTTGCAAACTTTGGAAGCACCAGTGTGCATCGCGTCTATCGTGGGGGATTTGATAACAGCACGTGGACTCGTAGCTCATGGTTGCCTAAGAGACAATACACGTATAGAACGGCGCATTGGCGAGCGGACTTCCACCAGGGTAATAAGCTACTCAGTCCGGAAGGTTCAGTTGCATGGAACGAGTGGTATGGTCTTTCGGCACCCGACACGGAGCTCCAGGTGTCCGACAGCATTGGGAGTGCTGTCGAGGACGTTGTCGCCATTACAAACTTTCATAATCTATGTCTTGGCTTGGGCGTCGCACAAGAAGCACCCGAATACGGCTATATGGAGTTTGGGTACCCCGGCCTCGCCGAGCCGACGTTCGATGCGATCGAGGACAACCTCAAAAACTGCGGCGACTACTTGGGCACACCAAAGCCGCAGACCATAGTATGCTACACGAACTTCACAATGGACAACGAGGGTACAGATCCCGACGAGATAGACGATGGTACTGGCCCCTTGCCCTGGCAGAACCTCATGGCTAAAGTCCGACGTTGGCTTTTCTTCTGGGAGAGATCCGCAAACTCCGGCCGACAAGTCGGATACAACATACGTAATGTAGTCAACGGCGGACCGGGAGTCACGATCTATTCAGCCACATACCCGACTGGCCACAATGGCCAGGATCTAGACGCTGAAAAGGATAACGGCAAGTAAAACCCCTACGGCAACAACAATTTCCCCCACGACGCCGTGCCCGGTCTGTCTACAAGCGCAAGCATTAACAATCATGGCTCCTCAGGTGACGAAAGCGCTTACGCTCTGTCCAACCCAGCCGATTGTACGTCGGGTGCTTTGAGGGACGACGCGGAGACGGACCTGACGCAGCCTGGTGCCGTCGCCGTCGATGCCGAGGTAAGTAACGAACTATCTCCGATTCCCTTTTCGCCTTTTTTTTTTCTCATCTGTGACATCGGCCGTTTTCTCATCTAATGTGTTTCGTAGCACATGTTTCCGGAGCGCCAAGGAGTCAGAAACTTCTTCGAGTACGTCCAGGACCCGACGATGGATGAAGAAGATGGTAATGGTCCGACGACGAACGCGCTACCTCCTGTGAGCTTCGACATAATAGCATCATTTGGCCAAACTTTATACCGCGACTGGGCAACCCAGTTTAACCTACCGACAGGTTTCGACACTGATCTCTTAAACATCCCGGGAAGTCTATTCAACGACTCGATGGATGCAATAGGTTCGAGCGCGAACCCTGAGGTCATGACCAATCTGCAGGGGTCGGTGAACAGGTACAAGGGGTCCGTTGTTCAAGCGTCTGGCAACCCAACATCAGATTCCGCGTGGGCCGTGTGGGCCGACAATCCTAGTCTGCATAACACGCGAGAAGCTTTCCAACGTCTAAGACTTGTAAGCTTTTTCTTCCTCCTTTTTCCGGCTTTCGTAGTTACCTAGGTCTACCTACGTACCCCAGGCGGCTTGAAATCTCTAGGTGATAAGTAGTTTCGCTAACCGACGTCTTTACCTATTCTTTTACTCTTACAGGGTTTCGCTACTTTTAACTACATGAATGATGCGCATATTCTGGACTTGACACACAATACTTACGACAGTCTGCTGGCCGCCGTCACGCAGTTCGACCAGCTTTACGGCATGGCCAACCCCAATGGACCGACGAACCTGAGAGCTCACCTCACCGTCTTTCTCCGCAGACTTGCCAGGCGGGTCACTAATTATCATCGACAATACGTCACGCGAAGGTTGATGAGTCTCGAGGCTGGCTGGGATGCGCTGGTCGCGTCCGCCGGCGTCACCCAACAGCAGAGGTTGGATGCTCAGACGGCGTATAACATGATCAACACGATGAGGCAAAACCTGAACGCCATCATCAGCTTCAACGCTGATAACTTCTTTACCCGGCCGTGAGGTTCTTTGTTATTAAATAGTTACGTAGACAGAATTCCCTTTTGTATAGAGGCAGTTTGATAATATCTGTTGCAGGAAACAATATTTGGCGATCTGAGCTCCAAACTTCCCATATGTACTTATCTAAATAACATTCATAGTATATATACTGCCTCTTGAATATGAACTTATCTCCACCTTCCCCATTTTCTGTCATCAACTGTAAATAATGCGTATTTCAAATCGCCTTAATTCGATAATTGATATTGATATTCTACTGTTGGGGAACGTTTCCTGCACCACCAGGTCCCTGGGATGGATAGAAACTGGAGATCCGTGCTTGCAAGTACGCCTTCATAGTAATACGCGTACTGGGATGAAGATTAGCTCTACGATCAACTGGAAGAGTACCTAGTTCGGCGGCGTGATTTCGGTGCCACTACAGCATCGCAATGAACAAAATAGGCCAAAGTATAATATAAGAAACGCTATCTTAAGATGCAAGCTCTCTACCTTATTGAGTCAGTAACAGAAACAAACAGCGGTCTATAATGAACAAAAAAAAAGTACTAGGTGCTTCAATATGGCCCCCTCAATCTCAAGGGCAGCGGACCTACCCTAGTGTAAGCATTGGAGAGTAAATATCACTGCCTCAAGGAATCAACGAGAAGTAAAATGATATATCCTATAAGTTATCTTAAAGGTGGCTGGGATGTAATTCATTGGATCGGCGATGTGGCTGTGCAGTGAGTAACAGGATGTCTCGGTGTAATATATTTTAGCATCCCATTCAGGAAATCAATATACTCGAGTATTCCCTCAAGAGTACATCGAAATGGCGACCCATAATCGTCTTACCATTGAACAGGTAAATAAAGTCCTCTCTTCATATGTCCAGCGCATCTGATAGTAACTAACTCTGGAGGAGAGGTCCCTCGGTCAGAATGATGGTGATCCGGCCTTAAGTAGTGAGGGTTTCTATATACCACAATCTATTCGCTCCAGCCAAGCCACACCCATCTTTACCTTATCATCCGCCAGCTAACATCACAATGGGCGGCGGAGACGTTGTTCTGCGCCACTGGACAAGGGCTGACCTCGTTCTGCGAGCCGCCACCAAGGCTGACCTGGACACCATGGTCGAGATCGTGCAGGCAGCATTTCCCGATGACCCTGGATGCAACTACAAATTTCCCTACCGCGCTGAACACCCTCACGATTTTCGGAAATGGACACGTGTAGAATACGAAGAGTATCTCGAGCAGCCCAAGAAATTCGCCGTGCTGCTCGTCACAGCCCCTGTCGCGTCCGGTGACATCATCGTTCAGCGTCCCGTTGCCATTGGTGTTTGGGACATAGCTGTCAACGTCGAATCAAAAGGTGGAGGTGAATGTCCCCAATGCCAGGTCAGCCTACGCGGGGACTGACCGACTGCCTAACAAACTATTATTCGCTAACTGACTTTTCAGATCGCGGTATCACTGAACGGCGCGATGCAAACGCCCAGCACATGAGGGTCTACGCCGCCGCGATATCGCGAGGCTTCAAGAACTACCTTGCTAGGTACGGCAGCGAACAGCTTCATCTCTGGATGCTGATGACACATCCCGACTTCCGTCGCCGTGGTGCCGGCACCATGCTATGTAATTGGGGCCAGGATGAGGCCGTTAAGAGGGGCGGCTGGTCGCTCACCGTCATGGCGAGCCCGCTTGGCAGGCTCCTCTATGAGCACCTGGGCTATCAGTTCATCGGAACCGAGACGGCGCAGACCGACGGAGAGAAGGAGAAAGTTGTCATCGATAGCATGTCTAAGCTTTTGGATGATTGAATGAAATAAAACTTGTACCACATCCCTTTCCCTACTCCCTTATTTTACCCAGCTTCCCTATCTTAATGATTTTTAACAGAGCACAAGGAGTGGACATTGAGCAGAGAGAGGTTATAGATAGCGCGAGCAATACATCATGGAGTTTGATCATGTTGAAGAACCAAATTAGTGTACGTTCAACTCCTAGCATTGGCGATCAACCATAAAAGTATTCAATAATCCATTTCCGCCTGATAGCTTGTCGACACAGATCTACGAAGCTTCCTCCGTTAAAGCGACACCAAATTCTTGACTCGAGAGTGTGGCTCCAAATGACCCCGTCTATTTCTATGCTGACCTTTCGCACAAGTATCGAGCCAACATTTAGACATCTGAACGTACTGACTGGGCATTTATGTGGTCATGAAGGGTCGTGTGAGTTGATCGCTCGAGGGCCGTTGCGCGGTATTTGCTTAGATTAGGCCCCGACAACTCAATTTTTTTCAATTTCTTTAGCGCTGCCATGTGCTCCAACGACTAGGACTATTTCCCTCAAACCAATTTCCATAAAATCGACCGGAAGGGGGGGGGAGGGGGGGGGGGGAGCTCATGATGCTTCTACACTCGTGGGTTCTGTATCGCCAGCAAGGTCAGCGTTCGATCGCCAACTCTCCTATTTATAAAAAGTGCTCTAATATAGCCTCTCTACGACTAGTCGAATAATAAAGGCGTTCATCTCCCTCTGGGGGGATAGCGGACGCGTTGTTCTTGAGGTCTGGCATGATCGCTTGTATTATCTTCGGCTCTTGCCTGATAACGGGTAGATGTCTAGATGATATGCGGGTTTTTATGATACGTGTATCAAATAGGCCTTCCTGAGAGCCGCTACTCCAGACGTTACCAGCGCCATTTTATGTATTGGTTTCTCGATTACTGTATTAGGAAACCGGGAGCACCTTCTCTATTCGACTTGTCTTATTCAAATACTATCGAGTTCGCGCTAGCATCACAGAACAAATTTATTTTCGCTTCGTGTTGTTTCTATTATGCGCTACTCACCTATGCCTCAATTCCACTTGATGCTTGTTTATTGGTCACAGATGCCGATTTCCGTATTGGGTAGGTAATCGTGACGGCTTCAGAATTCTGTAACAGGATAGCACTGGCCCAGCAGTTCTCGCCTGGCCTTGGCATAAGATTAGGCCACTATGAGTAAACCATTTCCATTCCCGAGCTCTGCATCCTAAAAATGTTGTACTTTTTTTTCCTCAGTTCCTAAAACCTATATACATGCTAGATTCGATCTGCTCTTTGCTGTCTCATAGTTCAGCTCTTAATATATATATAGATATATATATATATATATATCAAGTAAGCGAAAGCAAAACATCTTCCGTTAGTTGCAGGAGCTGGATTTGGATAATTTACAGAAATGGTTATCTACTTAAAAGCATTCCTCTAGGATGCATTTCGGTCTCAATATGGTTGGGGCCCTCCACAGTTGTTACACCTGATATATCCACCTTCCGTGGTATTCGCGCTAGTAGTGATCGCAACTAGAGGAAGCAAGCTGTTAATTGGAGGCATTACGGTGATTCCTAAGCGATTTGAAAAATCATTCGGTAGCCCATTTCCAATTGGAACTAAAATCCGTTAAGCCGGCCATTGAGTTGGCTGTTCACATCTCTAGGCAAAAAACTGTTAGTGGTGCCATTGGTAGTCGGAAGTTGGTAGTTAATATGGTAGTATAGTAAACCAATATCAGCTATAAGTACCTCGTCGTCATGCCCATTTAAGTCATCAAATCGACAAGGTCTAAATCTAGTATTTTCCAAGCTTGGTAGGCCTTGAATTAGCTCTCATACGAATAATCCATGAGTTTCAAAGATTTGATAGCTTTGATCCAGCATTCTAGTAATCTACGAAAATATAATCGCATTGGGCAAACTCGCTCTGTAATGGTGTTAGTATACCCTTCTACCAAACGCCGTCATAAAGTTGACGAAATGATAGCTATATGAGCGTACTTATTCTGCCAACTCGACTATCTGAGAGAGGCAGAAAGGCCCACTCGTATATATGACGGGATGTCTTTGTTAGTGAAGCACGTGCCACAACTCCTTAAGAATAACTTTATTAAGCTCTCATTCTACTTGCAGGTCTTTCTGATGTCTTCTATACTACCTAGGCGGAAGGCCGTAGGGTACATAACGTATCTAACCGGCGTCTTTCTAAGCCTTCCACCCGAACAAAATTTGGGTATATTATTGTTAGTATCTATCGCGGCTATCGATGCATAGCATCAGGCGATACCTCAACTGAGGAAGGAGACGATATCAAGCATTCCACCACTAATCCCTCGTAATGCCCAGGACACGTCACTATTTTGTGTAACGATCGTTATCACGACCTACCAGTTGTATACCCCTGAAGCCAGTAATTACCCTCGTTCCCAGGCCAGCGTACCGCCCGCCCCCGTGCCGAACAAGTTGTAGGGGTTTCATATGATGACTCCACGCGGGAAGCAAGTGGGTTCCGGTGAACTTTCCCAGGTAGCCATGGCCGACATTCCAAATTACGAGACATACATGATTATCTCTTGTGAATCAAACTGGGGTTGAAATATCAAGATCATTAATAGCGTTGATAGTATACGCGTGAAGCGAGTCTAGTACAGGGGGCGCCACCATCCAAGAAAGGGTTTCAGATTACCAGACGAATTATAGGCCACGATGGAAAGTAAAAATCACATGTGAGCTTCGGGACGAACAAATTGTCTCGCGGAGTAGCGCGCTCGTCTTCTCCCAACAGGATGTTCAGTCGTCCCAGAACCGATGTATCGCAAGGAGAAGTAATAGTAGCAATGGCGATCTCCGTCTGATGAAACTCTCTGATTGCCAAGACGGGTCCCCATGTAGATATCAGCACTAGAGGTTAATGCTTGCAGCTGTGTCTCTCGTGCCTTCGCAGCGCGACGCAACGGCCACTACTACTGCAAAGATTAAGATGGGCCCAATGGGACGATGCGATTCCGAATGCGGCGGTTCAACCGAAACATTCGAGTAAGACGAATATGAACGTGCATACTAGGTAGATAAGGAAAATTACAGGTCAGGTAGCGAATCGATCAGCTGAGACAGAAGAAACAAAGGAGTTAGGCGCCGCAGGTACATGCGTAGCTTGCAAAATTTAGATTTGTCGTGATAGAGACTACATTACGTAAATCATCTAGGCAGATTGTCAAAGGTACCCAAGATTGAAGACGACGTAATTCGCCGTCACAGACAGTGGACCTACTACCCTGATGCAAGTACAGGCGGCCACTATCGCCGCTAGTACTATGCTGCATAGTGGTTTGAAGAGTGAAAAAGACCAACAAGCTATACATATGACTAAGGGGTGAACGTAAATCTTCCCTTTGTCAATAATGTCACCGTGGTGTTCTGGAGTTGTAATTAATACTTCTATAGCTGGTGGTAGCCTAAAGATTTGCACAAATCTCTCGGACCTTCCCTATCCAAACATATTCGATTCACGTACAGTTCTTAGTATCACTCGTTCCCCTATTATTCCTTCACTTTCCAGTCAGGGCCCACGATCCTAAGAAGTATCTAGCTAGCTAGTTCTTTAGGGGCAGGCTATCACACAGTCTATTTTCCTACCGCTTTAAGCTTAGTCAAATTGTTTGATAGGGTGAATTGATTCAGTTCACCTATCGAAGGGAAAGAAGCTAGATGGGTTATCCCACCAGGGCGTGGCATATCTAGAAGCGTCCAAAGTCGGAAAATTTTGAAAATCCCAATGATAAGTGCTCATTATGCATCTACTATTCATGGGCCCATGTTCGTAAAGCAACTATTATCTTTTCCGGGAGAAGAAAATAAAGAGAGACGAACTGATAGAGATCACATGTGTATCTCAGGGATCACAGAAGACTAGCAACGCTCATGCATAGTTACTCTAGCTGATAATGTAAATGATATAGTAAATAAAGTGCGAGCGGACCTTTCCTCGGGTATGATATTTTCCATTCCCAGTGGAAGCTATAGAAGTGCCAAGTGAATGTATTCGGGTCTCTAGAATACGCTGTGCGTTCAATATATATTCCGGTTCAACGACTCCCCGGGGATAAGATTCATGATTCTTCTCTGCTCACAAATGGACCAACCGCCCACCATGCTGTAGTAAGGGCTTGACTTAATGATTCGGAGTCAAGGTTCAAATCCAGCTACCAATGCACTCCGACATACTCGGGTAATAACGGTCCTCCTTGCAGGTAGCTGAGGCTCTTGTGGCCTCGTGCTCCTCCAATGGCCAGCCTACGACTCATTCGGTCTCACTTGGGCCCATATCGTAGACGCGGGTGCGTGGCTCTCCACAGGCTGCCAGCCAGCGGCATTTTGACTGTATGACACATAGGTTGCACCGCACTTAGTGTGAACCTTTGCTATTCGAGTTCTCAAGCATTATACCATTGATATTATGTTTCCTGAAGCCAGGCAGTATAAAAGACTCGAGACCCTCCGTTAGTCCCACGAAACTGAAGTAGATATCAAACCATTAGATTTTGCGACCAAATATTTGTTCAGGATAACCTAGAATCGTCTCACTCACTCAGGAGTTTCTGCATTAGCGAGTTTGAAAATCTATCAGAGTAAGCTCAGTCCTAAACAGATAACGAAAACCACTAACTCTCAGATGCAGATGTGTACCTGGAAAAAGACTCTCTGCGTGGGGAAACAAGGGACTTGCCAAAATGAATTCGCGAGGGCTATTGAAACCGACTGTGGGGAATCGTGTGATGATATTAATGCAACTGCTTGGGTGATAATCCGAGAAGGAACCTGCGCATCATGTGCTTACATTACGCCCCCAGACAGTGATGCTAGCAGCAGCGACGAGGAATAAGGCAAGCCGGCAGGAGAAACAAAGAGCGGGACAGTGGCTGGTATCTAGTCGATTAGGTCAGCGGTGTGGCTGTGCAGTGAGCAAGGTGCTATATAAGTCCTCGCATCTTGTATTCCGGCTCCCCCTTTTCCAGAAAACTACGTCCTCAGAACACATCCCCAGAAAGACGCATCCCCAGAGCGGCACATCCCCGGATACACACGTCCTCAGAAAATAGATTGCCAGAACGACATCCAAAATTCAAGTCATAATGACCACCAAAAATCCCCTGACCGTAGAACAGGTGAATAAAACAATAACGTTTCCTATCCCTACATAACATTCTCACCATATGTTAGCCTGCCGCCGACCTATTAACAACTCGAAAACCGGCGAGGATCGCTATCTTTCTAAGAAAAAAATCGCCTCTCTTTTCGCTGACGTATGACGAAGTTATTCGTAATACATGCGTTTTTCTCGAAATCCCTCATGAAAAAAGCCAATTCCTCGCGGTACAGAAATGGGACAGGTTACACGTGTTAGTCTTCGATATTTTCTACGACAACTATGATCCGAATACTGGACACCTCAAGGTGGACCTCCCGGTATTGCTAGTAGACTACGGCAAGAGACTCTCCGTTTTCAGGAGGACCAGCCCCGAATTCAGGGAGACTGTCAACGTGCACGTCGCAAAGCAACATAATTACCATGGCTGGGACGCTAAGCCTCCATACATCGAAGACCAAAGAAGTACTCGTGCCTGCGTGCCCACTTATAAGTTTCCTCGAGATTCTTCGTTGATATAGGAGGGGAAGAGAATTACATTTGTTAGGAAGAGTTGGTTTTGAGACCGGGTAGCTATCTCTCTATCTAATCCCTGAAGCTTTGTATCGATTGGAATGGCCAGCTTTGGTGAATGGAGGAATGACGGGAATGACATCCCTTACCTGATCGCTATAGTGGGCGAACAAGGACTTGATTGAAGGAATTGGAGCATGATTCATATTTAGCGATCTAATAATATGGCCAAGGTCCTTGTGACCCAGGTCTCACTTGGACCCATCTACCCGATTGAGTGACCAGTCTTATATCGCCAACAGTGCCTTGGCAGACTCATTCTAAGACATAGTAACCAAAACTGTAAACATACAGCCTGTGACGCCCCCGGGGACCGCCGGTAGGTTTGCGTCGGTAATACATTACGTACTGGAGACAACTAGTACTACGAGATAAATTTGCCACCCAAAGCGTCCGGACGACAATCACATAGGCAGCAGCGTATATTTAGCCATGCAACGTAAAATGCGCGCTCAGCACAGTGCAATTGAAACATAAGACGCGAACCTAAGCTAGCTCGTGAAAACAAGGATCATACATAGAATTAGGTGGAGGACTCAAACAAAAGCAGAGCTCTAAGCGAGGCAAAACACGGCTGATGCCGCAGAGAGAAACGAATGCTAGGGGCGCCAGATTCCGATGATGCCTGACAGCTTTTTATCCTTCGAATATTCCGGATAAAGACTCATGCCCAAAGGTGTTTGGGGGACCCGAGCCTAGCCTCTAAGGCCGATGGTTCCAGGTACAAATTCAGGAGCGAACATTCTTGCATTATTTGTAATCTGAGGCCTTCTATTTGCCGTACAATCTAGCTTTATATGGACAAGGTATACATCTCAAATCAGCTATCATCATTAACTATCAAAACCACCAAGTATTTATAAAGATGGTAGCTAATTGATACTGCGGGTATAGAGTCTCAAGAAGACACCCTTATTTAATAGATACCAACTTACTTTACCTATACTTACCCAGATATAGCCCTACGCACCCCAGATAATGAGACCGACTCTCCCCTGTGCCTCCCAACGCCATCTATTGAGCTTGCTTATGAGACGGGATAGAAAACACTGATTATACAACCGCCTGATATTGCGCCCGCCTCTTCAGCTAGACGCTGCTCATAAGTCTACGTCGCATTTTTCCGATTCCATTTTGCATCACGACGAGTCTCCAGCTGATAGCCACACGACGCTCATGGACAGCTTCGACATCACTCCTACACGTGGCCCCTGCTTTCCTCCTCGGAATCAGAATGAATTTGCTTGTAATAGGGAGCTACCCGAAGCTCGGGAGCCACGGGGCTACTAATTGCAAAGCTTGAGCCGTACCTCACATCAAGAATACAGAAGTGCTAAGTATTGCGAGGCTGCAGACGAATACCGTGTATGGTATGCCGAGATCAGACAGCGATGCGGATCCGAGCTGAGGTCAGTCGATGGACTCTAGACGCCTCCACCTTTTCCTCTGATAAAGATGCTACAAACTCGAATGCGCGCCTATCCAAGGGTATAGCCAAGCTAGACCGCATACACCAGACGTGCCGATCCGGCCAGCTTCTAACGCCGCCGCCGCTCGCCTCTACCCGTACGAACAGATAGAAAATCTCCGATATGGACGATAGCGAGGGAATCCGTCCAGTAAAGTGATCGGTAGCTCCAACCACAATGCGAACGCATCTCATAGAATACTTCTCGCTACTTTAGTCGGAAGATGAGGACCTGGAGTGATGGAGGCCTAGTCACGTTGATGGCAGAGAAAGTAGACGGAGAATGGGCTGTTGGGCCGGCTACTTTTATGGGCGGGCCAGTTGTAAAGGTACCTATATCATTAGGAGCATGTCGGCTCAACTTCTATTAGGTTCAATGAGTGCCTCGGTGAGTATGTAATGTTATGGCGATAAGCATCCGCTGTCTTTACAGACTCAGCTGAGCTCTAACTCGTTGTAGAACTTCATCTAACAAGTCCCTATTTGGTATCTAGTAGGGGTCCTAGGGTATCCGTCCGAACGAATCAGTCTAGGCTTCAGTAGCGGAATAGTTATTTAGCTTTTAAACACGCAGATATCCGCCAGTAATAAATTATTCATCAATGTTACAGTATTCAGTTTTCGTGACATTAAAATAGACGCAAACCAGGCCGAAATCTTGCGCTGGTTTGGCTACCTTAAGAATAGGGCCACCCTTTAACTTGTCTTAGGCTTGGTTTGCAATTCGTATCCTGTCTGAATGTTCTTATAGCAGAGGTTACTAACACAGTGAATGGGAAAGATAGAAAGTGGAATTCGTGATTTTATTATATTTCGCAGTAGAGAGTTCAACCATTGACCGAAGTCTCAACACCTGGGCCGCGTGACTCGGCATCCCTTATTCTTACACCATTTTATACATTCGAACTCATGAGAGGAGCTTACTACTCACGAGCGACTACCAACTCACTCAAGTCCTTCATTACCACAGCGCACAAAATCCTCCTCGCGAAATCCCCACACTCTCCGGTTTCACAAACCCTCACCCCTCCCTTCCCCTCACCACCTCCACCATCCCCTATTACTCCCCCTAATTCCCCTTCTCCTTCCCACCCGGGACATCCAACCAGCTCCCCAGCAACGCGCAGACAGCCGCGAACGCAAACAGCGGCGCCTGCGGGAAGCCGGGACCGCCAAACTCGGGGTCGAGGCCCATGGTGCCGGGGTAGAGGATGGCGCCGATGCCCGCGATCCAGTAGATGGACCCCGTGAACGCGGCCGCCATCATGAACTCACGCTTCAGCGCCGGCGTCGCGGCGCCGCGCCACGTGTAGAACATGGTTGCGAGCCCGAGGAGCAGCGACAGGTTGATTGTTTGGCCATTGTGGAATCTAGGGGAGTTGATTGATTGTTAGTTTTAGTTACTTAGCTAGTTCGGGTCTGACGTGGTTGGGGTTGAATATGGCTGGAAATGGACGTGTTAAGACTTTGGTGTTGGATAGTATGTAGCTTACTTCGCATGAGGCGGCCAGTTGGGATTGAACATGTGCGTGGGGCCGTAATCCGCGATGGGGGCCCCGAGGAAGAGCAGGATGCCGTCGATCGTGAGTAGAATGCGACCCAACATTGTGACCCTGTCCCGGTCCCGACAAACTGGTTCTGTCTCGCCGATGTCGAAAAGACCGTCTTTATATGCTTTATAATGAGATTCAATGGTGTGTTCAAACAAATTGGCCTACTTGAAATAACGGTGGCTTCTAATTTCTCTCCCTTTTTATCGCGAGTGACGGCAGACGAACGTCCTTATAAAGTCAAACTGAGACCGGCCAAGAGCGGGTTCACACAGCTCTAGAGCGAGCCACTATCCCGTCTTGGTTCCCCACTCCGCCGGACTCCGCTGTAACGATCATTGGGTGTAGCAACAAGCATCGACGTTAATAGGCCGAGAAGGTGGGGAACTAGTCCATATTTGTAAACAATTGCTTGTCCGCACGACGCACGCATTCCACAAATTACGTCGGCCATTTTGGCCGTCTGGGGTCACGATAGTCGAAATTGGTAATTACCACGATCGAGAATCAAATCCCGGTAAATCCACAATACCGACGATACGAAGCTGTAATGTCACGTGGTAAGTACTCCTAACTACACGTGATACGACAAGCACTTAGGTAATCAAGATTGTCCATCTCGGACGACCCCACATGCTCTCGTGCTCCGAGGCGGAAGTCCGAGCATGGGATGGCTTAAGACGGTACCTGGCATATACAGCACCAAACTACGCCACAAGGAAACCCTGCCCTACTTCACCCATCCGAGACAATCATGTCCACGGATATTTATTTGACGTGATGGGATTTCTAAAAGGAAGGATAGATAAAATTGCTCATGCGGCCTCCCCGGGTATCTTCAGGTAATAGCGACTCAAGGTCGGCAGTGATATTTGTAATCCAATATGTGAGTTAGATGGTATGCATGATACAAATCTTAACCAGGTACTTCATATGTAGCCTCCTTCCTATTGTGAGGAATCTGGGAAAATCGCCAAATCACCCAACGCCGGCTCCAGATTTAACACCAATACGCCTAGCTTCGTTAAGGTCGTCGTTGTCGGGATTCCCTCCGGCATCTCTGTCTTCACGTCATCAAAACCTGATGCCCCGCCTGGGGCTACTCATAAAAGAACGGACCAAATAGACGGATGGCCGGAAAGCGGCCGGATATCTTCCCTCATAAATTGAACACCGGGTAATCGAATGCATAAACGCATAAACGCGTAAACTCGTCACTACTGTCCATGCCCATAAATCCAACCCATGAAGTCACCGCCATTCCGTCAGAATGGATGAGCATATATCGCCGTTCTTGTTCATCATGCCGTCGCGTTGATCATAGAGGACACTTATTTTTCCGAGTGTCCATTGTTGAGAAGCATCTCCAGCACAATCTGTTGGCCCGCAACCTCTGGATGTGCCATCGCGATCTTCACGGTGCCCTTTGCATCCAGCCCACTTTCAGCCCCGTTAGTACGACCTCCGTGTCCACTCGTGTTATAGAAGCCACCGGTGGGCCCCCTGATACCGTAGTCCAAAGCCCTTACATCTCGGCCGGCAATGATTTGGCGTAGTCGGCCATTCTCCGCGTTCCGTACTTCAACGTAGTCGTCATTGAAGAGGATCAGATATTGCCCGTACATCGTGGCGCCCTTGGCTTTCTTCTGCTTGCCTGAGTATTCCATAATGACACTACGGCTGACGTCGCCGTATTTGTCGACATAGACCGCGCAGTCTTCGTATGCCAGGATATACTCCTGGTCATTGAGTCGGAACATTCCTAGGGGCCGTTGGTCTTTGATACGGCTTGCAATGCTGGCAATAGCCGGCTGCTTGGTATCCGGTACCGACATAGGTACTTTCTTGTCCAGTGTCATCAGTTCAAAACCTTTGGCTGTTGAGACAGCGATGTATGACTGGAAAATGTTGAGTGAGTAACATTCAACCGGAAGGTAAAATTCATCGTAGTCTCTGAATGTCTCGGTAGCGCCACTTGCGACTCGTCGGGATCCACCAAAGAGTCGTGATTTCTTTTCCGTTGCCTTCTGATAAACTGGCTCAAGAATCTTGAAAGTGCTGTGTAGGCCCTCCTTCTTCTTGTAAAATACCAGCATCCGGTCCTTCATACGGGCCGTTGCGAAGAATGTTACATCTTTTGCTAGCCTTTGAGGCGAGCGACGAGGGTTATCACTTGACGGGGCGGGGAAGGGAGAAGGTGGCGCTACAACATCTAACGGATAAGAGATGAGGTTACGGTCAGAAAGCACGAGAACAACCGAAAACTCCTCGAGCACAGCGATTTGCGTGACACGGCTTATCGAGATTGTCTATTGACGCGTTAGTGTGATGAATCGGATGATCGGAGTGCAGTCCATACCTTGCTCCAGCTTCTTGGGTCATTAGCTTCAGCCACGCATACGCCGACCTCAGTACCTACTGCTACCATATTCTTCCCAAAGGCCGAGAAGCCAGTAGCACAGTACACAGAAGCACGTGATATGGCTGGAGGGCCTTTTCCGGGGCCGACCGTCTTTTCTAGCTCGCGGATGGCCCTGTCCAGGGGTGTACCACGGATGTGCACACCACTCATATACTTGCCTAGGCCAGATATTGAGTCATATGCAAAGGCACTGTCGGCCATAACCCGTAGTTTGAATGGCTCCGCGTTTTGGGCGTGTAAGGCTTTAGCATGGCGTGTCTTAGCTTCGATAATTCTATCACACCAATCCTGACGTGACCGTGCAGATGAAGCGAAAAGGGTATAGACCTCGTGGCCCAGGTGCTTGACGCGGAAAGGATACAAAATCTTCCCCTCGCTTTCACCCGAGTTCATGGGTGCAAGCCTGTTCATAGCAGAGCCAACCGAAGAACTTGTTGCGGTGTGTTCTAGGCCGGGACGCTCATTTCCGTTTGACATGACCTTGTTGAGTTTGGTGTCCGAACCCGGGTTAGTAGAGCGAGTCAATGGCGTAGCAATGCCTTTCTGTTTAGATATAGGGTCATCTTGGCTACTCTCTAGGAAAAGGAGAGGCATGGGGATTGGCTACAGAATATTAGCAGAGATCTCGCATTACGCTCACCGGCACAACTCACTTCTTTTGATACATCATACTTCTTATCGTGCCTAGCGTCGCGGGATAAGACAATTTTGGCAAGAATTAGATAATGGTCGAACAGTAGAGCGTGCGTATCCACCCATCGTACACCTTTGGAGCCCATCCGCTGCAGGTCACCTTCCAGGATCAGCTCTCGGCCTAGGTGGTCTAGGTGTAGGTCGGCATGGGAGCCGGGTCGCATCATAAGCATTTGATCTATCTCCATCATCGTTACTTTTCTCTCCATCTCCGCTACCTTGGCGTCGCATTCATGTGCAACAGCCTTGATTTCTTCGACTGCCTTGAGCATGTTCGTCTTCTCTTCGCTATCTTGACGCATTTCTTTTAAAACGCTCTCTAGTAGAAGAGGGTATCGCTGCAAACGCGTGATCGGGGATTTTATGTATGTATCATAGTTAAGGCGCTTGGAACGAGGATCATCTCTGACTGACTCCAAAAACTGTCGAAACATGACGTTCCGATCAGATTCTCTCCGAATTAAAAAGGACGCATAAGGGAACGACGCGGCATACTCGATGTACGCTATTCTAGCTTTCCGAACCCATTCTCGGAAGATGTCGCTAAGTCCAGTGAGCCAGGGGCCTTGCTCCTTTTGGCGATACTTCATTTGCGCCAGCAAATGATCTTTGTTGACGCATTGAACGGCCTCAGCTTTACCGAATACAGCGTTAACGAATTTATCCATTCTCGACTCAACTATAATCCTCGGTTGAGTGGCCACAAGACGGTCCCTATATAAGAGCCTTAGAACTTCGAGTTGGTCCATATATGACTCTTCTGAAGTGATACATTCATGTATCACATTTTGCCTCTTGATCTCATGTTTTGACTTGTCGTCGAGATTTTCTTTCGTTAAGTTGTAGAAACTCGCCCAGTCAAGGGTTTTCGTCCCATCCATCATAAGCTCATCGAGGTTGGCTTTCTTGAGGGTCCTCATGCAATGGAATGAATAGCATCGTCCGGTCATATCTTGCGATCCCGCTGTCCCCTGGTTTTCGTGTAGCTTGGGTGCATAACAGCCAACTCCAGTCAGCTGCCAGAGCACTCCAGAGATGGAGCCATGTCCAAACTTCAGCCATTCCTCCTCTGGTACCAATATCCCAGCTTGTAGAATGGATTCAATCACTTGCGTGCTAAGAGTCTCGGCATCTGCGACGTTCATCGTAGGAACTTTTAAGCAAAACAGCCTCACCAGGCCATCTTCAACAGTTTTGCGTCTGAGATCCTGTTCTCCATCTGCCATTTCTCGAATCCATTTAGCTATCCCACTCAGCGCCCATGGTTCCGTGCAAGACCCAACATCATCCAAGGTAAGCTTTTCGGGCTGAAACTTCCGCCGCCTTCCGCTTGGTAATGTTATCACATCATAGTTAACAGACGAGGGTGTGCCAGTCTGATAACCTTCATATGGCAAGTTTTGCTGACCTCCGAGTGATTGTTGCTGCCTTATATGTTTCATTCTCGCATTACGCTCCTCGGCGGCATCAGTTTTAGATCTGCCAGGAGGCTGGACGTGGGGTGATGTGCTATGACTAGATAATGAGATGGATCGTTCCACCTGTAACTGTTGTGCATTCTGTCCGTAATACGCGTCAGGGCCTGTATACGATCGGGAATCGGCACTGAGAGAGTAGCTGTGTTGCTGGCCGCTCCGATTTGGAGATTGGATAGATAACATCGAGCTGCTGTCCGATCCGGGAGGTACAGCTGGCAGAGGCCGGTTTCCAATCCCCGGATGATAAAACATATCAGGGTAGTCCTCTTTGACTGGTGACTCGCTACCGCTCTGTCTCGAGTGAAGGGAAACGTGTTCATCTCCATCGTCAAAGCTAAGACGATGCGCCCTAGGGGGTTGTAGACCACCGCAGCTCCCATAGTCGACATCGGCCTGTTCGAACGCGGGATATTTCGTGCTATCATGGCTTCGCTGGGAAGCGTGGTTACGACGGATAGCCTGTGCATCGTACTGCGTCTGCTCGGTACTAGGGGGGGAGCCAAGGTTATTATCATAGGTGAGGTGGCCATCGTATCCACCGCCCATGAGCCCCAAATCCATGTTAGCATAGTCACTGTCGCTACTCGGTTCTTCTGGATGGGTCGGGAGAGCTGGCGGAGCTGATGGACCTGCGGCTTCGGGCTGGCTGAATAGAGAGAAAGAACCACTGCCAGCCGAACTGAAACGACGGTCGTCTTCTTCTGCTTGCTGTAATGCCCAGGCGCCGGCTGCACCCTCGGGATCGCTTTCATCCCCATCATCCTCGATATCCTCGAAGATAGCGTTGGGATTCCTCGAACTGTTTCTGTTGATCGTAGAAGCATTGGATGAGTAACGGTTGACACCGCTCTCATCTGAGTTGTAGATTGTCGTCGCGGTAGAATGATAGCTTGCGGTAGATGCAAGACGACGGAGATTTTGCAGATCGCCATCGGCATATCTTCCGTTCCGTTGATCGTACGGGGCAGGCCGGCCGCGCTGTGAGCCTCTCACCCTCCCGAGCTCGGCCTCGATATCTTGCATAATATTATCCTGCGTGAGATGCTCCTGAACGAGATCGGGTCGAATAGTCCCGTTAGACCTATAAGACTCAAATGAAGAGTCTTCAACAGGTCTGCTTGGTAATGGCGCATTGGTCGGGTGTCGAGCTAAAGCAGGCGGGGAAGGTTCAGGGGACGGCGTTGAGTTCGAGTCGGACGCAAGATTAAGGAAGGAATGTGGATCGCGATCAGAATAATTCGGACCGACGGGTATATTTGATGAGGTAGGATACGGCGCTTGAGAGGTCGCGGAAGAGTATGACGTCGCCGGAGGGCTTCTACCATTGCCCCAATATGTTGTTCCATGTTGCGACTGGAAGGAATCGTTAGTGGCTGCATAAGAGGGAGCAATAGCGCTTGCGCTACTACTACTACTCGGCCCATAAGTGGAAGCAGGTATTGTTTGGTCGTATCCAGTGTATGTTGTTGGCGGAGTAGGCATCGTGGTCTGTGACGAGGGCTGAGCCGACTGAGATGCATAGGTTGACTGAGATTGGAAGTAGGGAGACTGGCTCGTGGGCGAGCTCAGTGATGGACTGTTGTAATTTTGACTATAACCCGCGTAGGTTGACTGGCGCTGAGGAACTGTGGAGTTGGTATAGGCGGCCGGGTTGTAGGGCGCGTGCGCAAAATTTCCTGTCGTCGCGGTCGGGCTATATGGAGCGCTTGGTATGCTCGGCTGGTTCCATCGATGCGGAGGGCGAGGGTTTGGAGGTAGAGACGCCGAGTGAGAACGAACAAAAGCCTGCGGGTTGTACGTCGAGGGTGTCGGCGGGGTCTGGGCCTGATAAGTATGTTGGTAGCCAGACATGGCGGTGTTCGAATTGCCATAAGTTGTCCTATTGGCCTCTACGGTAGGACTCGCTACCAAGAACAATTCATCCTCCATGCCAAGGCCTCTGGCGGTGGTGTTTAAGGTAGGATGGTAGGGCGGACGTGTCGTAGCAGACGAAAAGCCCGTGGAATCGTCGCCATTGTTAAAACTCGGGGTCCGGACAGGGTAAGTGGTTTGGTCTTGCGAAGCTTGGTTTGCGACGGGGTATTGAACAGGAGGGACATGGCCGTAGCGGCGTTGGTCATCGCCCCGAAAAGACATGGTGAGGCTCTTGCGCGGGCGGGGAAAACACCGGGTATTAAAGGCCCACGTGGATGACGAGCGGGCGAATGTGTTCACAGGGTCGAGGGCAGCGACGGACGACAGAGCAAACTGAGTAGTGAGGCACCATTGATAACCAGCCAGGCAACGAAGTGATGGGTGTTTCTGCCCGATCTCAGCGCTAGAACTGGGTGCGCGCCGCTCACACCGATAATAGTCTGGTTTGTAGTTCTTGCCTTGGTTGATAGACCGTGACCTGGTCGTGACCTGGTCGTGACAGGGTGCGCGATCAAGGTGTGCTGCTATGTGGATGACCTGGGTCCAAAATCGGAGCGTAGAAGAGCCCCCAAGAGGTTGTTGAGAATGTATCGAATACTGGTGAGGCAATGCGGTTGGGTCGTCGAGGATCAGTCGAGGAGCACCCAGCAGCGGCTATTCGATTTAGCGTCAGCACACATCCGAGCAAAACACACTCAGAAGTCAGAAATGATAGGAGATTTTACTGTTCAACGCCAAGATAATGCGCAAGTCCGTACGCAAAGAATGATATTAGCGATGATTAATATACAATAGCCATCGTCCGCAATATTATACAGAGTAGTGTTGCGACGCAAGAAATGGATGTATGTAACAGGTGTGTGCAGCGGGTGTGTTGAGTTAGGCGGGATCACAGGAGTCGAGCACTAGTTTAGGTAGGTAGAGGTAGGTACTATGTAAGATGCAGATAGGTAGGTCACCTATGACAGGATAAGATTAGGTAGGTGTATGTGGGAGAGGGTCTTGTGCAAAAAAGTGTTCGACATAGAGCTGATCATTTCGAATGTACAAAAGTAGATGGTGTAGGATCATAATCACACACACTAGTCTACTAATGTTACCGAAACTGGGGCCCAAGGTGGTGAAGTTTGTGTGGTGTAAGAATGGAGGAAGACAGGTTCGGTTCAGGAACGCGACGTTAGCGCAGGATGTAATAATAGCAAGCCCAGTAAATGGGAAGCAAATGCCAAATAGCAAAGTACATACAAGTAGGTAAGTAAGGTACGTTAGGTAAGTTGCTGTAAAAGTCCCTAAGGGAATTAAACTTTGTCCACCTACCTTAGTACCTCAGGCCATCTCCCACTTTCTAGTGGGTGCAGTTGCGCTGTGCCGTACGTAGGAGGGAAAGGTGTCGGAGGGATGAGCAGAAAGGAAGGGTCCTGTCTTGTCTCCGGCTCTTGGTACTGCCCCAGTTTTGACGGTCTACTTACCTGCCCAACCTATCCCCTACCTAACCACGGTCTCCCCCCGCCTTCTGCCACCCACAAAGAGAGCTGCCCATGACCTGCCCGCAACCGATCCAGCCCTACAGTCCGGCTACCAACTTACATGTAGGTCAGTACCTATTGAGAATACCCTATGATGTAGCGCACGTAGGTTAGGATAGCACAGGCTCAGCCACAAGCTAGACGGGTGTTCCGCGTGGCTGAGTGCAGTTTCGCCTTTAAACGTACCTATTAGCTCTCCCTGTGGAAGATAAAAGCCACTAAAGTACGAATGCCATCGTCCATTTATCCACGTACTCAGAGTACAGACCAACGACAGAGCATCGCTCGTTTGCCCATGAAAAAGCCCTGCGGCTGTGACGCTGAGCTCCCCGCCAGTTTTGTGCCAGTGTCTTTGTACATATGTATATCCGCTGTATCCCAGACAGTCTCATCCGTTTATCCAAGTGCCCCTTGAGTCATTGCCCTCAGTAATTGGAGGAGGCCAGTCAAACACACCGTCTTTGATGTGCAGTCAATGGTACCTGGTCCTGCACAATTGAGGTGTAAACAAGCGGCACAGGCCTGCTAGGATTACGATGCTTGCCACAGCTTTCCCAGGATACCTAAGCTTTGAGTGCTACCTCGAGCTTTTCTAGAAACCTGTGGGAAGGTATTCGCCATCCTAGCACAGCTGAGAGCCAAGACAAGATCGTACGTGCTCATTGCAAAGATTAGTGAGACTATGTTCTCATTACAATAGATGGCTTCTTGTTTCTCTGACTCCATCTGTCGCTGCACAGGCCACACGTCCTCACGACGTGAACAGGCAATTCAGCGGCCCATTCGTAGGGCTGAGATAAGTTTCAACTAACCGAGGCTAGGACCCAGGAACACATGTCTGCCCCTCAATCATATCATTTAGCAGCAGGTTGCCATCTGAAGTCTTACCGTCGATACTAGGTAGGTATCGCCTTAGAGTTGTCATCATGCGGGGAGAACGCGCTAAACAGCACGTTTACTGGACGATGAGGAGATCCGCTTGCCTAACGCCGCCTGGACCGGAAAGGGAGGCTCCCCGACGCACGCCAATTTGTCAACCGTTGCAGGAGGGTTTCATGCTCTCAGTTTATCAGGCCAGGCCCCTAAACAGCGCGTCCTATGGGTCCAGCCTACCGCCAACGTGGCAACCGCCCCCAACAAACAGACATCACCGTCACGTAGGAGGAGTGACATTCTAGATTTCAGTGCTGCAACACTGAGGACCTACCTTTCTCACCCATCACACGTGGGATGGTAAGATTAAGGTGCCGCCCATGCATCGGCCTCGCCGGTCGGCTCGGCGATCCCAAATGAACTTCAATGTCGATACGGACCCGTATACGGCATACCTTCTACTGCTGGACTAACTATTCTGTACGTACATACTTCATAGTTAGTAGTTGAAACATTGTAAAACATCGGGCATTCAATCCAAAAGATACGAAGACATGCAAGCATCATAAGATGCGATCCTCTATCACATGTCCCGTACTTCCTACTTAATATTGTTTGTGATTCCATTGGCACATAGCGCCACACTCGTATCCCACACGCCTCGTTGCTTTTGTAGTCATTCGGTATCTAAAAACAGAGAACATCTACATACCTAACGCTTGGCATACTTATATTACCTAGGTTAGCTTATAGACGATTATAGTTTCTTGTCTTGTAACATAGGCGCTTGTTTCAGTTTGAACCAGGTAATCGATCGCATATTCTATCACATTATGGGAGACGCCTCTAGTTGTTACCGTGCCACGATCCTAAGCCAGCCCCGCCCAAGCATTAGTTAGTTGCAGCGGAAATCGATACTATATCTCTGGATTATTTACAACTTCTTAAAGCCTGTTAAATGGCCTTCCTCGTGGATGAAATGTGGTCCGGCTGCCCAAACTCAAACGATAGCGTATGATAGATCTGTCGTAAAGTGTTTTAGCTTTGCTCATCCCCGGACGATGACACCAACCATATCGTCCTACCGACGCTCACGTGAAAACATCATTGGTCCGCTATGATAGGATCTATATTTCTTATAAGAATCACTACCGTATTAGCATAACTACCTACAACGATAACAACTTATCCATTATCCACCAACCTGAGAACTCGGCGCCCGAGAATCGGCGCGCTGGTTAGCGAAGGGTTTAGCTCCGAAAGCTCCCGCGCGCACGGGAAGATGATATCATTTGTCAGCCCCCCTTTGTGATTATGACGGCAGAGGTGTCGTCTGCGGGGCACAGAGTTGTTCCTTCGTCTATGCGTACGCTCGCTACAGTGTCACTTATGTCCGACCGAACCCCTCCTGTCCCCCGCCAGAAGAGGCAGATAGAGGTAAGTAGATAGTGGACGTTCATGTCTATTAGTACTGTATAGAACTGCATAGAAGACAGGTTTACTTGAATTCTTGCAGCCTATTGCAAACCGCTCCCACAGTGGCTAAATGACTGTGGCCCGCCTTGTTGTCCAGAACAACAGTCGTACGTAGAGCTATCACCTCCGTCAATAATCCCGTCACCCCTCTTCCCCCCGTCCAAGTGGGCTTGTCCATACAAATTTGTAGAGAAGCTCTCCGAATTTCCCCTCCATTTCTCATCTAACAACCATCTCGTCGCCTCTCGATTTCCAGCAACGAATCATTTTATACCCTACTCTGTACTACCTACTAGCAAGAATTAGCCAAAATGGTCAAGGCTGGTGAGTTCAATGTCCACATGGATAAGGTTTCCTTTTATTCCGCCAATCCCGCCAATCCCGCACGCCAATGGACGGCTTGAGCACGATTGCGCAGGTTTTGACACCTTGCTGGCACCTTGCCGGTACCTTGATGGGCAGCCAGAGCACATGGCAGCCATGCTCCTCGTGGCGGCTCCAACCAGACAGCCGGGTTTGCTGCTGCTACTATTTTGGACGTCAAGGTTGCTCCTTGACTCGCTGTCCTATGGAACTTATCATCCTACCTACCCCCGGGACGCCAGCCCGGATGCCCATCCCACGTATATATGCCGAGTCAGTGCTAACGTAGCTATCGCCGCGCAGTCGCTGTTCTCCGTGGTGATTCCAAGGTCTCGGGCACCGTTACCTTCGAGCAGGCCTCGGAGTCGGAGCCCACCACCATCTCCTGGGACCTGAGTGGCCACGACCCCAACGCGAAGCGTGGCTTCCACATCCACACCTTCGGTGACAACACCAACGGCTGCACCTCAGCCGGCCCCCACTGTACGTCCCGAGCCTCAATTAGCCATAGCATGACACAGCAGCTCATCGTCTCCTAGTCAACCCCCATGGCAAGACCCATGGTGACCGCACTGCCGAGACCCGCCACGTGGGTGACTTGGGCAACATCGAGACCGATGCCCAGGGTAACGCCAAGGGCTCCATTCAAGACAGCCTCGTCAAGCTGATCGGACCTGAGAGCATCATTGGCGTAAGCTGTCCCTCTATTAAAAACAGCGAGCTGAATGTCAACGCTAACTTGGATCAACGCGTAGCGCACCGTTGTGACCCACGCTGGCACCGACGATCTCGGCCAGGGTGGCAATGAGGAGTCCCTCAAGACTGGCAATGCCGGTGCCCGACCTGCCTGCGGTATGTACCGAGAACATGAAGTATATGGATGATTTTGCTAACCCATGATAGGTGTTATTGGTATTGCCAACTAGACTACGCAATCAGACCAGAAATGAGGCTTGGACAGAGGTAGCATTTTTTAGGATTATGTGGCTCGTTAGGTAGCCAGTTTTCTTGAGAATTGTTCCCCCTTCTAAAATAAAACTTTATCTTTTAGGAAGAACGGGATGATTTGTAACTCGACGTGACCTTTTCGCTGTTTGAAGTGACCGGTATAATTACTCATTAGTAGTATACTTGAGTACCTAGACTTGCAATTGAGCACCCACAAGTGCTAGTCTGTGTAACGAGATGCAAGAGAATGAGATATTTATTTCCCCTTCTAATTCCGTAATAATCCAACCTCAAACTACGTAACAAGGCAGAATTACTAGGTAGACTGCTGTGGCAAACTTCACTGCCTCACTGTGAGATTGTCAAAAACACCCCGCAGTGGCCAATGATGCCATCAAGCTTACCCCGCCATCTGCCCGCCATGAGCTCCCTAACTACATATAAGTGGGGCTATACAACCCGTAGACAGCTTAGTTCATTGTTTGAAACACATCTGGCAATGGGTGAAACTCGATCCCCACCAGCTGGCTCCCAGTCTGCTGCCAGCTGGAAAGTACTTCCGCATATTACGGCTCGTACCACCTACTCCTTCAGCTCACCGTTCTCCACACAATTTAGTGAAACCTGTCAAAATCGAGAGCACAGCATCGGCCTCGAGACCCCTTTCCAGCTCTTTCACTCCCTGAAAATAAAACTCATTTTTTTCAGGCGTTCCTTTCCAACCTATATCGGCACTCATTCTTGGGGTCACTGTTCGGCTTCCCTTCCTTTCAATTGAGCATCTTCCAGTAAGTTGAAGCTTTCCACCTATTTTCCTATTCGATTCGCCCAACTCCGCCTTTTCCTATATATCAACCAAGCTCCAAGAGCTAGAGCTCCTCCTACCTGTGTCCCAGGTAGCTAAGCTTCGATTTAATATTGCCCGGCGTACTACTCTACGCCTACCAGAAGCAACTATGCCACTCTCTGTATCACATGTCCATATCGTTTGTCCTGTTGTCCCTTCTCGTTTGTGGGTTGCATATGCTCCTACTTGCTCTTATCCTGGCTCCACGTGAGCAAGCTATTAACCCCAGTCTCAAACCCGTCGTCGACACTCGCAGCAAACCGGCAGCAACTTTGACTGGATGCTGGTAGCTTGCAAGCACCAATTTGATAGGATTGTTTTGTCCTCGTCCATGTCATCTCTCAATGCAATGAGTCTTCACGGCTTCATCCTACCTGAAGGTTGACTTGATTACTACCCCAATCTTAGCTCCAGTGGGTCTAAATCCATTGTCACTCTGCTCAGTGATGCGGATGGGTTGCTAAACCTAAAATCTTTCTGTTTGTGTCCATGATGCCGGGACCCACTACATCGAGTGGCTTCTATTCATTATACTACCCATTTCGTCGCGTAGATGCTATTGTTCTCTACCCTTGCTTCAGCTTCACTCTCCTTCGCCCCTTTCTACTCACAACTCTCCTAGAAGATATCTTTCCCTGAGACTTTGTACTAATCGATCACTTAGGGATTTGCAACGGCTTTATTTCTGCATTGTGTCTTTGAGAGTACAAGCATTGTCTTTCATCTACAGCTATGGCGAAACAATTCTTTGCTAATGTCAAGTCCGTCTTGAGTGGTGACACCCTGGTATTAACGAGCCCAACCAACCCGAATGCCGAGCGGACTTTCTCCCTGGCGTTCGTAAGCGGTCCCCATCTAAGGAGAGAGGGCGATGAACCATTCGCCTTCCAATCACGCGATTATCTTCGTGGTCTGACGGTTGGAAAACCTATTCAATGCACCATCCTCTATACAGTCCCCTCTTCCGGGCGCGACTATGGATACGCCCAACTGAAAGACGGCACTCAGCTCCCCAATGAGCTTGTGAAGGCCGGGTGGCTGAAGGTTAGGGAGGACGCCGGACGCAAGGAGGAGTCTGAAGAGATTCTCGAACGCCTCGATACGCTGAGGAATCTGGAATCAGAAGCCAAGAGCGAAGGCAAGGGACTCTGGGCCGGTACCGGTGGAGTCATCGAGGTACAGAACGACATCGGATCGATTGACTTCAATCAATGGAAGGGCAAAACCGTCGAGGGACTAGTTGAACGTGTGCTGAGCGGTGATCGGTGCCTTGTCCGACTTAAGATGTCGGAGAAGTCCCATCTCCAAGTAATGGTTCTCGTTGCTGGTATCCGCGCCCCTTCCACGGAGCGTGTCAATCAATCGACCGGTCAGACTCAGGCTGCCGAGGAGTTTGGCAATGAGGCACGGCAATTCGTTGAGCAGCGGCTCCTACAGCGAAATGTCAAGGTCGAATTACTCGGCATCAGCCCGCAAGGGCAACTCATAGCCTCCCTCATACACCCCCGCGGAAGCATCGCCGATTTCCTGCTCGCTGACGGTCTCGCAAGGTGTAACGACTTCCATTCCACTCTACTTGGCTCTAAGATGGCCGCGTTACGTGCTGCAGAGAAGACAGCTCAGGCTAGCAAGCTACGCCTACACAAGGACCACGTGGCTAAGGCAGGTGGTGGTGGCACATCTGACATGATTGTTTCCAAAGTCATGAGCTCTGATACGATTTTTGTTCGGACGAAAACAGGAGATGAAAAGCGCATTAGTCTCAGCAGTGTCCGTGGGCCCCGAGCAGGCGAGCCATCCGAGGCTCCGTTCCGAGACGAGGCCAAGGAGTACCTCCGAAAAAGGCTTATCGGCAAACATGTAAAGGTTTCGGTAGACGGATCAAAGCCCGCCACCGAAGGTTTCGAAGCCCGTGACGTAGCAACAGTGACCGAGAAGGGCAAGAACATCAACCTTGCCCTTGTGCAGGATGGTTGGTGTTCAGTTATCCGCCACAGGAAGGATGACACCGATAGAGCTCCTAACTATGATGAGCTTCTCGCCGCTCAGGAGGAAGCAAAGGAGCAGAAGAAGGGTATGTGGTCAGACAAGGCATCGAAGGCAAAAACATATATGGATGCCTCCGAATCTGTGCAAAAAGCGAAGATTCAGTTGTCCACCCTGTCGCGCCAAAAGAAGGTTCCCGGTATTGTTGATTTCTGCAAGGCCGGATCGCGCTTTACTATTCTGATCCCTCGCGAGAGCGTTAAGATTACGATGGTGCTTGCTGGTGTCCGTGCCCCGAGAGCACCTAGGTCGAGTGGAGAGAAAGGCGAACCATTCGGCCAAGAAGCCCTTGATCTGGCTAATCGGCGATGCAACCAGCGTGACTGCGAAATCGATGTCCACGATATCGACAAAGTCGGCGGGTTTATTGGTGACCTCTATATCAACCGTGAAAGCTTTGCCAAGATTCTCGTAGAAGAGGGTCTTGCTCAGGTTCATCAGTACTCCGCAGAAAAGGCTGGCAACGCCATTGAGCTCTTGGCTGCTGAGAAGAAGGCAAAGGAGGGCCGGAAGGGACTATGGCATGACTGGGACCCGTCTCAGGATGAGCAAGACGAAGAAGAAGCCGCACCCGCCGAGACATCGGCCGAGTCGGAGGCTACCGACAAGAAGGCCTCTGATTACCGAGAGGTCGTCGTCACGAACATTGACTCGAACGGCAAGCTCAAGATACAAGAGATCGGCAAAGGAACCTCTGCCCTTGAAATCATGATGAATGAGTTCAAGAAATTCCACCTAGATTCTAAGAACAGCAAACCTCTCGGCAACCCACCAAAGGCGGGCGAGTATGTAGCTGCCAAGTTCTCTGCCGATGGCCAATGGTACCGTGCTCGTGTCCGATCCAACGACCGAAACGCCAAGGTCTCCGAAGTTGTTTATATCGATTACGGTAACAGCGAGCAGCTTCCATGGTCCAGTCTCCGCCCCCTTGACCAGCCTCAGTTCGCGGTGCAGAAGCTTAAGGGACAGGCAATCGACGCCGTGCTGTCATTTATCCAGCTCCCCACTGCGACCGATTACTTCCGCGATGCGACAGATTTCATAGCCGATGCTACGGATGGCCGCACCCTGGTTGCCAGCTTTGATTTCATCGACACGAAGGAGGGGCTTAGCTACATTACTCTATTTGATGAGAATTCCAGCAGCTCTTCGTCAACCTTTGCGGACTCGATCAACAAAGACGTAGTAGCTAATGGGTACGCCATGGTGCCAAAGAAGCTAAAGGCTTGGGAGAGAGGTCGCGCCTCCGAAGAAGTGCTCAAAAAGCTGCGAGAGGTAGAAGTTGAGGCTAAAGCAAATCGGCTTGGGATGTGGCAATACGGCGACATTACGGAAGACTAAAGCGTTAGTTGGTGTCGCGCGCTCAGCATACTTTAGTACAGCGAAACCTGTACGTTAGGGGGATTCGGTTCGGTTCAGGAAAACGGTATTCAGCGGAAAATCTAATCATCTGTATCATGGCATTATCCACGGGCGGCAGCGATGGGCATTGTTATGGGATGAAAAGCAACTTGTTTTTTACCATCTTCCTACCTACAAGTTATATCGGTATATTTACACTGTCCATCTCGAGATGTAGATTAGCATGAGATGCCGACAGCACTACCTATTTAGATTCTTATAGAATGAAGAGGGGTGCAACAAATGCTAAGATACCGTATCATATAGCGCGGAATCAGATTAACCACACTCGCGATAGGTACATATACCTACCATATCTAAGTAGGATTTACTGTATAAGCTCGAGGATGCTATTAGCGAAATGGGTAGGAGTAACCCCCCTAACTAAATCACCAATCACAGCTGACTTTCACCCCCACGTGGAAGAGACGAGCAAACTCTACGGTGTCTCTACGGATGTGCTTCATATTGTAGGTATTCACCCGCCGCAATTTATAAAGTTACGGATACCTACCCAAGTGCGAGTTTTGCGCACCTGCGCGGAGTTTATCCCTTCCTCAGCCTTGCCGTTGCGTTGATTACTTTCCTTTTCACATGTGACCCCGGCGACAGGCCTCTATGCGAGAGCTGCGTCTGGGCTCATGCCGGAGTCGGAAGCTTCCAAATGGTTCATAGTAAGACGGGGAGGGGCAGCTTGGCGACTTCGTGAACGTCGACGTCTCGATAGAGAATAGTACATAAGTAGAAATAGTGCCGTAAAACGACTTCCGACTTCCACAGCTTGGCCGGCGTGGGGGAGGCCGATGGCCAATCCACTTATTTGGGCACTTATATATTTCCGAGGAGTTCATTAGTCGTGATTAGAAAGAACATTGTAAGGATAGCAATGAATAATAAAATAGTTTCGGGGTCCATTTCCGAAGGTCTTGGGCGGATTAGTAAGGACCCTACGTGTGTTTGAAGTTTGGCGGGGAAGACGCGCGCGAATGGCGAGACTACTAAGTAAAAAAACCAGCACGAGATTTTATCCAGGACATGTGTCAAGGGGGGCGAATAAATTTGGAACCGTCACCGGACACATCCATTTGTAAGTGCAAGTCAGTTGCAATAGTAAAAGTAAAGGCGAGAAATAACGCTGACCGGAGCCGCGGGCAAGGTTGCCCCTCCATTTAAAACAGACACTGTGCTGTACTGGGCAGCGTGTAGGTCGGGATATGTACCTAGGTATGTAGCGATTTTTTACTGGAGCTATGCCACTTCTAGCGTGCCATTGAACTAGGACTATCTGGGTAATTTAGACCGGTACATTACTAGGTATAATCAGCATGTTGCATAACAAGCTGGTTACCGTAAGCCCACCTTAACGGAAAGCGACCGTTTAAGACGCACCGGATACACACCTAAGTAGTCATTCATTGGCTGATGAATTATTAGGGATGCTCGCAACTTGTTTACAATAAGAACATTTTTTACGGGTTTTTTGTTTTTTTTTTTGAAAAAAGGCAAAAAAGAGAAAGAAAGGAGCCCTCTAAAGAATCCTCTGGTTTTTGCTTTTGTCGTCGAACGGGAACTATGACTAATATCAATGTGTCCATACATCGAAATTATCTAGATAGTGCCATACGGCCTCAGAACAAAGAGAAGGTAGTACGTAGGAAGGTGTTTTTGGAGACCTTCGCGCAACAACCTGGTCTATTACCTACCCATAAGTACAGGGCTCGTGACAGATAGTTGATATCTTTTGTAGGAAAAGGGCCACATAAAGGTCTATATAATGTCCACTCAATGCTAGCACGCCAGTTCTCTCTTTTTTGTAAACTAAATTTCCAAGGTTTTCCTGTGTTTATTGTTACATGCCACGCGCAAAGAACTTCAAGGAGTGGCAATAGTAATAGGGTATATCGAATCGTATTCTGGTTATCTAGATTCTTACTGAAGGGAAAGGAAACTGTAAGCTATTAAACTATGTGATGTTAGAGCACCTTGCATATGAGAGAAGAGAGGAAAGAGAAGAATAACGGGCAAATGTTATATGATTCGAATCTGTCGTCAATAACTTGTCCGCGCAATAATTATGTAATGTTACATAGATTCTTTAACTCGTAGCTAGAAAGTTGCAGGCAAGCTATAAGTGACCAACATCGACATCTCCCTTACTTTCTATGCTACCCCAAGGGATGCTAGGACTTACGTAACACATGACAACTCATTTAAGAATAGTATAACAGGATCCCTCACGGTCGTTAACAGGACCATTTTTCATTACTTCTACAACTCAATAACCCTTTCGATTAAAACGGATCTGTTACTAGGATGAGTACTGGCATTTATGTCTGTGTGTTCTGTGGATGGGAAATCGGCAATCAGGGCGGCCAAGTGAAATGGAGAGATGAATTTCGTGGCCGTAAGTTTATCTTGTCCACATAAGAACCTGCGACTAACACTCGACTTGTCTACAATGGCCCACGTGGCGTTGCAATCACCGGCGCTGGGCTGCACAATACCTCCGAAAAGTTCGTTGCTCCTGCTGATCCCAATACTCACTGGCATGACGAGCGCTATTATACCCAGGGCATTTATAGCCACCACATTTATCACTTCCCGCTCGACGATCGTAGCGCCATAATCGAACCTGAGCGCACTACTAACCATGGATTCATCTTCCACGATGCCTGCTGGCGTCTCTTTGAGAGGGTTTGCCTCAGTAGGGGAGTACCAGCACCTCTTAAACGTCTATTTGAAATTCTCAGCTCTCTTCCCTTCGTCACTGTTTCCCGTATGGAAGGCAAGGTCATCAATTGGGGTCACGATTTCGACAACTGGACCCCCCTAGACAAAAAGTCCGATAGTCATTTCCCTTCTGTTACACATTATTTCCCTTGGGAGAAAATACCTGATATCGGGTCGGCTTACCCCGGTTCCACTTGCTTCAATAATCCCTTGGATACTCCAGAGCCCAATGATATACTAAAGCAAACTCCAGAGTCGCCGCCCAAGCTTATTGTAACAACATACAGTGACAAAGAGATGGAACAAGACCCCTTCAACAAATTGCCTATTGAGCTCTGCTTAGCTATTGCCATGTACTTGCAGACATCGGATGCCTTGAATGTCCGACTCGATTCAAGAGCCTTCTGGCCGCTGTTTGACGACCAACAATTTTGGGCGTCCAGGTTCGCAGGCGAATTTGATCGCGCATGGTTCTTTGAAGCATTAGAATCAGCGCAAGCTCTAGATTGGCGGTGGCTTTATCATCGAACGGAAACTTCCAAGGTAAAATACGCGGAGCTCAAACATAGGCGGCGGATATGGAACTTATTTAATACAATGTTTGACACGTACGTGGATTTACGGTGGCACGACGATTCCATAATACCGACTTCGCAATCTCCGGGCCCCCGCAGCTCACATACCCTAGAAGTGAAGGGAGACTTATGGGAGCCTGAGAGCGACGGATCATACTCATTTGACCATGGTTGCCGTTTGTTATACAAGCGCTACGTTGCGATACCTACGGATCTATCGAAATTCTCTATTTCGTACATTAAAACTCCCGATACATATTATATCTCTGTCATCAAGTTCACCACCGTTCATGGAAATATCACTCAGTTGGGGTACTGGTCTATGGCTAGTACGGAATATTCTCTATCTGCGGCTAATATCTGGGGTTTCGTCATAGCCTTTGGTGCTGGAGGTATCCAAGCTGTGAAGTGTCTGACGGGTCGCGATACTGCATCTCAGTGGCTGGGATGCACGGAGGATAACTTGAAAACGAGACGCCTTGCCGCATTTGATAGGCCTCTGGATTCCCTGGAGGTCGGATTCGACGTAAGAGCCAGTTCCTGACCGGTCTTCGCATTCTATGCCCTACCAAACGTCTTCATTGCTGATATAAATCTCTAGGGTTTCAAGATAGTTAGTCTTGCTACTGCCAATCTTCCTTCAAAAATCCCCGAAAAGGATAAACTGCGGTCCTTGGGGTTGTGGTATCCCGATATCCCCGGCCCGAACCTATCCCTGAATGAGGGCTCGTTCTTGCGGCGCAGTGACTTTTGGTCTGGTTATAAGCCGTTATTCTGGACACATTTCGGTGGCCCCAGTGGCGAGTATCTTAAGCATTTAATCGGAATAAATTTATGGTGGCGTCAGGGCGCCCTATTGCGTATCGAATTTAAATATAATATTGAGGTCCCCGTCGAAATACAGCACTTTGGCCGCCACCCGCAGGATGCACATATGGCGTCATACGAAGACCCCAAGATTAATGGCCCTGGTGGAGAGATCGTGAAGAAAATCGAGCTAGAGTATCACGATGATAAGTTAGTCTCATTCGAAGCAAGTCAATTCAAATCTACCCCCAGCAAGATTTATTCATCGTCTAACTCAACGTTTAGATATTTGCCAATAAGAAATTATCATGGAGGTCCAAACCCTATCCTCTCGAAGGCGTCAAGATTGTTACGAAACGACTCGACGCAGAGCGCGGAACTGCTATTACCGGTTTATATGCAGGCCAGGTACTCTTTCCCAATCCCCCAGTGAATGGGTTTTAAGTAGCTGCATTACTAATGAGGGAGAAAAACAGAACCAAAAAGGTCAATATGGGTTGAGCTCCGCAATGATAGGAGTGATATCAGAGAAAGTCCCTCACACGCACCTAGCTCATAGAGCCAAGACACGACTCGGCAAGGTTTTCAATTCTAACGCAGCCTAAAGCTCTCTATATGGAGTTTTAAGGGGCGATAGGAAGAGACAACAAGAAAGGGGTTGGGTAACTATATGACCAATCCATAGAGTGGTTATATCCTAGGGTCTGGCTATATATATAGGTGCCAGCTCCCCTAGGGACCAGGGAGGTTTAGGAATCAATCGAATGATTACTCCATTGGGCCCTATACTACACAACTCTTCCCAGCCGTAGGCTAGCCTGTCTATTCACTCTGTGACCGATCCCACTAACAAAATGAAATGGTGAGGAGGTGAGGAGGCGTTCAGGAGCAAAAGACTAGGTAATAGGAAGAGTCTGGTTATAAATAAGCTATAGAATAGTACCTAGGCTAGAGGAGTAGAAATCACCGCGCCCCTTGATCCTATAGATTATTGTGAGTAGAATAGCCATCTGGGCCCTTACTGCAAGCCCTTATTATATTGCTATCCAACAGCGATATGTGTTCATCACATATTCCTCGATAAAGTTAGTCGTAATGATAAGGACACGTGACGGGTTTCTCTTCATGTAGACGCCAATATGTAACAATTCACAAAATCTGCACGTAATACTGACGTATATAATATGACAATATTACTAACCAGATGATAGCTATTTCAGTGCCTTTCTTTCCTTGTTTCTTGTAGGAAATACGTCGCGATGCAACACATGTGGTGGGGAGACCGGATGCGCTGCCTAGAATTGCAGAGTCTCGAAAGCTTAACGAGGTTATATTGTTATAGCTTGATAGAGTCGCTTTACATCCTCAACCGTGATTAAAACTACACCGTTTAGTACGCGGGAACAAACTGTTTCCATTACGTATAGAACTTTGCATAAATGCCACTGAAAAGGTAAACGAAAAAGGCGATAGTCATGCTAAACCTAATTAGTTACGCGCCACAAAAAGCGGACCCTGAACCAATCTCTCCCTGTAAACGTGGTACCTGGACGTCATGCCCCGCCAACGTAATACAGTGCGGGCTGATAAAACAGCTGCCACCCAACAATCCGAGTCGACTCGCTACTTCAACTGACTGACTCTACAACAATCAATATCTCAAGAGAAAACAACACCAGAGCCATTCTCTCTTGATCAATTATCCTCCTCCGATTCTCCCAGGCGCAAGCGCATAATCCTCCTACTTCCTCATACAATATGTCCAGCTCTCTCGACCAATTGAAGGCCACTGGCACTGTAAGTCCTGCCGTCACGATTTACCCCTCATACCATAGTAGCGAGTTTACCACTTTACCCCTCCAACACCTGAACACCTGCTGGCAACGTCGTCGCAGCTCAAGCTCGAGCCCGCAAGGGTCGCCCAGCTTGCCTTGCGAACCCCAAAAGCTTTCAGCTGCGCATAACCAACACATCCTCGTTCCATTCAAGCAAACACCGCGCTGTCCTCTCGAGCACGCTTTTACTGACTCTGTCTCTCAACAAATAGGTGGTGGTGTGCGACTCCGGTATGTTTGTCGCGATGTGGAACTTGAATGACATGGGCGCTGACTGAGCCATTTTCACTTTCTAGGTGACTTTGCAAGTAAGTCTTATCCTGCGCGACGTGCATGAAACCGACTGCCACCTCCTCCACCCGACCCGGTAGCATCGGACATCTCTGCTCCGCTTCTTGCTAACGGTGAACGCAGCCATCGGAAAGTACAAGCCTCAAGATGCCACCACCAACCCTTCTCTCATTCTCGCCGCCTCCAAGAAGCCCGAATATGCTAAGCTGATCGACGATGCCGTCGCGTACGCCAAGACCGGGGGTGGCGACGTTGACTCCCAAGTCGACTCTGCCCTCGACAGACTTCTCGTTGCCTTCGGCGAGGAGATTCTAAAGATCATTCCCGGCAAGGTCTCTACTGAGGTCGATGCTCGTTTCTCCTTCGACACCAAAGCTTCGGTCGACAAGGCCCTGCACATTATCGAAGTATGTATTCCAAACGCCGACTCAGCAAAAGTTCCTACAGTCACTAATAGGCATTCGGCCGTATAGCTATACAAGAAGCAAGGTATTTCCAAGGACCGCGTCCTGATCAAGATCGCCTCCACATGGGAAGGCATCAAGGCCGCCGAGATCCTACAGCGCGACCATGGCATCAACTGCAACCTGACCCTTATGTTCTCGCTCGTCCAGGCCATCGCTGCTGCGGAGGCCGGTGCTTTCCTTATCTCCCCCTTCGTTGGCCGTATTCTCGACTGGTACAAGGCTGCTACCAAGAAGGAGTACAGCAAGGAGGAGGACCCCGGTGTCAAGTCGGTCCAGGCTATCTACAACTATTACAAGAAGTTCGGCTATAAGACCATTGTCATGGGTGCTTCTTTCCGTAATACTGGAGAGATTACCGAGCTGGCTGGTTGCGATTACCTAACGATCTCTGTAAGTTAACCTGCCGATTTTGTTTGCTATTGGAAAGTTGTTGCTGATGGCGACCTTAACAATAGCCCAACCTACTTGAGGAGCTTTTGAACTCCACTGCTGCTGTACCGAAGAAGCTCGATGCCTCCGGTGCTTCTTCCCTCGATATCGCCAAGGCGTCGTACATCAACGACGAGGCGCTGTTCCGCTTCGACTTCAACGAGGAACAGATGGCCGTCGAGAAGCTACGTGAGGGTATTAGCAAGTTTGCCGCCGACGCCATCACCCTGAAGGATATCATCAAGAAGAAGATCACTGCGTAAATGTACTTAACCATATCAGGTGGCCTTTGGAAGGATGTGTAGAATGTCAATGAGAGGACACAGACTGTGGACCAAAAAGTAAAAACTCGCGCCATTTTTGAGAGTGGCTATCGCGGAGTATCGTCTTTCTACACAAAGCAGTCCCATCACCCGACTTATAGAGATATGTAAGTAGCATGGCCGAGGAGTTTTCTACAGTATCTATTAATAGAGATTGGAAACCATCTAACAAGTTTGCACAAAACAATTTTATCATACAATCCTATTATATTCAATCTTATTATAGACTAGCTGTAGTGTTTAATCCCCTCGTATGCCTGTTTATACGTGCTATGTTCCGCATATACCAGTACGGATGATATGTCTGCTCAATAATGCGCGTTCCCCCACACCACATTTAAAATTATGTTCCGACCGGCCGGCCTCTATATATACTCTAGGATCCGATCCGTCTACGCCTCCGCACACGACACGCTGACAAGCCGATGCCGTATCTTCGTCCGTGCAGTTCGCACCTGTTTCGCAGTCGTGTCGTCGATACCTATATCCCAGTCTATTTCCTCTTCTTCTTCTTGCCCCTCTTCCCTGTTTTCGTTTTCGCCCCCGTCTTGTAGCGAACTGTGCGTGTGCGCAGCGGGCACGAATTCGAAAACCACGCCCGTCAGCGTCTTGTCGCGCGCGCAGCCGCTGTCGAGCCCGAACGCGTACCGCCGCATCTTCAGCCCGGCCTTGGCGTCGTGGCCGTAGACTACGGTCGTGGGACGTGCGTGGCTGCCGCCTCGCGACGTGGCGAGGGAGGTCTGGTAGGATGTCCAGATCTCGGCCCATGGGACCCCGTCGTGCTCGGCGCTGGGAACCATGGGCCTGTGGCTGTGGCCGGGCTTTGCCTCGGCGTCATAGTCTTGCCTTTCTGCTGATAGAGGGGTTTGGTTGTCGTCGATGACGGTATTAGCTGTGGTAGTAGTGTGGGAATTAGGATGAGAGTCGGACGCGCGCCCGGACCGCGGGAGGAGCGTCCGCATCGTCATCACGGCGTCTGGACGCTGCGACTCGAGTGGGATCCCCGGGACAAGGCCCGCGTGCACCACGAGGACCTCGCCGTATCGCGGTCCTAGGTCGCCGATGCGTAGGATTAGGGGAAGTTTGGAGAGCCAGGTGCGGTGCTCTGGCTTGAGGGATTTCGCCGTGACTAGATCCGAGCGGCGGGGTTTGCGGTCTTTGGATTTCCTTTTTCCTTTGCCCTTCTTACCCTTTTTCTTTCCTTTCTTGTTCTTCTTTCCCTTTTTATGAGATGAAGAGGACTCCGAGGTGTCCTCTTCGTTTTCTAGTCTTGCACCTATACCGTTGCTCTGAACGCCGTCACTCTCCTCTCCCGAGTCCTCCGAGTTGGAATGCGTATCGACTGTTTCGCTTTCGCTGACGTCTAGGAAGGCCTCTCCGTCCTCTATCTTCTCTTCCTCATCGTTCGTATTACTATCAACATCAGCCATCCTCCCCTGCTTCTTCTCGTAATGCTGCCATGCCGTAAGCACGCGATCCTCGTGGTTCCCACGGACAGCGTATGCGCCGATACGCATAGCGAACTCGACAACGCCCGGGCTGTCGGGGCCCTTATTGATCATGTCACCCGCGAGGACCACCGTGTCGCCGCGGTCCGCAGAGAAGTCGGCCTTGCGCAGAAGAGCCTTGAGGGATTTGAGGTGCCCGTGGACGTCGCCGACGATGATTAGACGTCTCGGAGCGTCTTGCGGGGTCGAGGGCGCTGTCGGCAGGAGCGAGGCGGGCAGATCGACGATTTGCGGGTAGGTCCTCTTCCCGGCGGCCGCCATTTTATTGTCTGTGTTGGGAGTGTCAAGCTCATCAGGGCTCGGGCGAGAAGATGGGTTGGTATTGAAGGAAGTCGGGCCAATATGCACGTAGCTGAGGAAGACGGTGCTGAAGATGAGGGCGACAGCGACGAGAACGAGGGTCCGGTTTCGCGGGCGTTGGAGGCGCCGTGGTCTATCGCCGCCGGCCATTGATTATTTTGATTTTTTTTTTCTTCCTCGGAAAACTCCCCCTTCAAAAATTACTCTTGCTAACCTAGACAATTAAACAATAACATATGTAAGAAAAGTATTTACGTTGGGTAGGTAGATAAGGCCCAAGAAAACGAAGAAAATAAGAGCCGTTCCACAGCTTCTCTTTTTTTCAGACTAGGTTATGCTCTGCGTCTCGTCTCGTTTCGTTCTCGTCGTCATCGTTTCTCAAATGGACTAGGGCGTTGCTCCGTCTCGTACTACCGCGGGAGCTAGCATTTTTAGGTTTATGGCGCGATGAAGAAGGAGAGGACCCGGCAACGCAAACTCGTCCGTCTAACGGCAAAAGCCGGAAAAATCGCACAGCCGTAATGTATCTACAGGTTGGGAGTTTTTGGGAGCTCTTCATGGCGAAGTTGGGTTGAGCATACCTACAACGTCACTGGCCATTAGTTAGTTATCTGAGACACCGAATCGGGGAATCAGGCATGTGCTCATGGCTTAGATGCATAACCCCTCTATCAAGGTAATAAAAAGACAAGGTAAAACGAATGCTCGACGATCCGTGATCGGATGCTTAGTATGGTTTCTTGCAGCTCTACAGAGCAGGTAGCTCAAGATTTTTAAACCTAGCAGAAGGCTTGTGTTATGGGAGAGTTTTTGAGTGGGTTTTTGTAATATTACAAGCCATTGCCTTCCCAACACTGTTAGGTAATGAAATTACCACGTTGCTTAGGATCGAATATATAATCAAGCTACTACAAGTTCGTCTCCTTATGGATAAGTCATTGGAAACCAGAGTACATGGACGGGATGTTGTATCCATGAGACTGGTCGGTATCTTGTGGATAGCTGAGAGTATAGTGACCTCTAGAATAGCAGAATGCCACTCATGAGTAGCTAGTATTGCCAATAAAGTAGTGTAATAGCAATCATGGCCTGAGTTGTCGAGAACCATAACCCAGAATAGCATTCTACCGACTAACACCTGACAAAATGCGGTAGATTCGGTAGATGCAAACGGAAACCAATGTAGGTATTTGCGCAAACCCCTAAACGCCGCCCAATGCATTATACATAACCCGTCGTCGTCTTGCGATCCGTTCCTCCTTTTTAACTCGTACAGCCGAGGCGCCCCGCTGACCCAGTCGGCCTTTCACCCTATTACTTCTTCTCTTGTTGCAGCTGTTGCGCCTGCTGCGCACGGAGCTTCTCGTTCTCAACCTCGCGCCAATCCCTCGGCTCGGGCTCGTTGCCGTCGGTAGCCCGGACAGCGCCGGAGAAGGCGGACCGGCCCGCGTATAGCTGGTATCCCTCGCCCGAGTTCTCGGCCGTCTCGAGGGCCTTGAAGGTGATGGGCTGGTTCCCGCGGAACCGCTTGCGCATGTCGATCATGCCGCGCCGGCACTCGCCGAACCCCTTCTTGAGCTGTTGGCACTTGGTCGGCAGCGTCTCGGCTAGGGGGGAGCGCAGGCAGTCCGCGGCAGTGTTCCGCTGGACCATGACGCATTCGGATTCTTGTAGGCATTGCGCCAGCGCGGCTCCTATCGGCGGTGGGGTGGTTAGAATGTTTGATGCTTCTTTCACTGTGAAGTCGGTTCGGGGGAGAGGTAGGAGATCGGACGTACTTATTTCTTTACAAGAGCTTGGCATGTTTGCGACTAGGTTTGAGGTATTGGAAGCTCTCAAGTGACGAATAACTCCAGAGATCGAACGATGGTAACTCCAAAAAGTCCCACGCTTTGAAAATTCGCGATTCTGATTGGACGGAGATCTTGAGAGCTTTCAGATCCGATAAATGCAAGCTGTAATGAGATATGCAAATATAAGTGTTTTAGACCCCGTAACGCTTGGCTGTTAGCGTCATCTTGTCATTCTGCTATCGGAATGTTCATTATTCTTAAATCGTCAAGTTTAGTGTAAGCATGTAGTGAAAAGGCCATTTTTGTAACCTCTGAGGATCGATAGACTCGCAATCTGCTGAATACTGGTGTTTGCGTAAATATGCCGTCGCCAATCTCAAGCACCGCTGATGCAACGCTACCATGTACTCTGTACACGCCAGAGGTTTTACCGTTTTCTGTGCCACAAAGTGATTAGGTTTAGCGCAAACGCTGCTTTTGCTCAGCCTGTCCTCAGTTAGCTAACCGAACAAAAAGTACAGCAGTTATTTAGGAAAGTTGTGTACGGAGAACAGAGCGGTGTATAAAACAGTTACAAAAAAACGGAATGATTTTAGTAAACGGTTCAATTAACACATTCTGTTTATTACTAACCAGTGGTGTTAAATGGAGTTCTCCCTTTTGTTATAAGTCACATAAAACAAGAGCATCTGCATCAAAAATGCATTGCATCGAAATATTTCATGCTCTGACATCCCCGGTTGAGAAAGTACTAAACCAACCACCACTCCCCTATGAATTTCATTCCAACCCTCATCGACCATGTCATTTATCTCCCGGGCATGGTCTCGATTAGGTCATCGGGCACCGCTACGGCCGCGTATATTTGCCAATCCCAATTTCATTCGAATCCCCCCCAGCGATAAAGTCGAGGAGGAAACACTGCCAGACTATCTCCCAGCGCGTTACTACCCCGTGCGCATCGGTGAAGTGTTTGTCGATCGGTATCAAGTGGTTGGGAAGCTTGGCTTCGGCGCCAGCTCGACAGTTTGGCTGGCACACGACCTGAGGTAATTCAAATTCTGCGCTCCTACAATCTGTCACGCCAGTCCCTACCCAAGAATATAGCCAGCGATGCCATGTCGCTCTCAAGGTCTTTATACGCTCCCAGGCGCTTGGAGATCGCGTCGAGAATGAAATTGCCATGTACAAGCGCATGGAGCAGCGCGCGCCTAGCCATCCAGGTCGGAGCGCTGTCAGGACCCTGCTAGACTCTTTCCGAGTCGACGGGCCGGAAGGAGACCATTTGGTCCTCGCACACCCGCCACTGTGGCAAAGCGTCGAGGGAGTTATTCGTCGCAGTTCGCCCCGGAGGCTCCCGGTCTCTGGCCTGCGCTTCGTCCTGAAAGACTTGTTCCTGGCGTTGGAGTACCTGCATGATGAATGTCAAATCATTCACACCGGTAAGAGTCGATCAATCCTGCGGTAGCCGTGAGCTGATCACTCCTGGTAGACATCAAGGCGGATAACATCATGTTTGGTATCACGGATTTTTCCGTCTTCGCCGACTTCGAGGAGGAAGAGATGCACAACCCCTGTCCACGCAAGGAGGTAGAAGGGAGGACCATCTACACCTCCCGAGCGATTAAATCCCCAGGCAAAATTGGCCCGCCGGTATTATGTGATTTCGGCTCTGCCGTGTTTGGAGATCGTCAGCACCTCGAGTGCGTACAGCCCAACGTCTACCGGGCCCCTGAGGTGACATTAAGAGCTTCCTGGAACTACAAGGTTGATATTTGGAATTTCTAGACACAAATTTCACTGAAAGGGACAGCCTCCACAAATACTCATTCAGATCGCCTTCCGACTCATAATCTAGGTCGTAGGAACGCATCCTCAACAGAACAACTTTATATAGATGGGCATAGCCATCGCGAACCAAGCACGCGACGTTAGGCAGATATTGCAGAGATCGGTACGGTTGTCTATCTATGGTATATTTGTCAGACATAGGAGCCTAAGGAAAAGGCGATGCTCTGCACTTGATCAAGAATGAGCCACCATACGTCAAGGTTCATTTCAGCCGAGGCTCTGTTGACGTTGGCGCAGGTTATCGTTCATGGCCATAGTGACGACACACTGGTGAATAATTTCATAGGATGTCTCCGCTAGTCCAATGTTGTTTGGGTCTACGTCTTATCATAGGTGATCGACACCGTGAGTTGGTTTTCACAGGTCATCGTGATCCAAACAGGCAGCCGTCTACGGACACGCTGGCTATTTGAGTAGGGATATGAGGTACTACCTAAACTGCGGGGTGATGAAACAAAGCGAGGCCAAGTGCGACGTTCGTGTGTAAGCCGTAGATTAGTTACGACAGCCACATAACCTGTTCGACCACGACAGAGCGAGTCGATCCATTCAGATGAGGTAATTTCGCAAAGACCCTTGTACCAAGATGTAAGGTTGTGGTAAATGGCCCAATGGAAATATCAATTGATTGCTAATTCTCTAGTTCAAAAGAGATACCTATTATATAGCTAAAACCAAGGAATATAAGCACTCTAGATGCCGAGTTATCGTTAGATTTTACCCAACGGTGAGGATAGGTCGCACTTGGGTCGCTGTAAGGTAGCAACTAAACCGCAGTATGAGGTTAAAGACTCAATGTTACTAATTCCTAAATCCTTCTAATTAGCTAGGCAAAAATCTTCTCTTTATACAATAATAGTTATTAATACAATTACCCTTAAGGGCTTAAAAGCGATTCTCTTGCTGCCTTTTAATGACTTGATTTATTAAGAGGTTTACTATTACCTAGCACTCGTCTTTCATTCATTTTGTCATATATTTAGTTATACATTAAAATTTAGGCTCAGTTTTAAAAATTAGCATTTATGGTAATTAGCGAGTGAGGTCAGCTTTACAAGCCCTAAGAAATTCAATCTCCCAGGCACTGGTTTCCTCACTGTTGCCTAATGTCAACCAACTTTGTGACTAGTAACATGCTTAAACCCCGCCGGATTGGCCACACCACATACCGCCACCGTAAAAATCCGGGGTGCTAGGCACTCCACGTCTAAAGAAAGCTTTTGTTTACTGCCGCGCTTCTTTTGAATTGATGCTAATAAGCACCACCACTAACCGGCATTACTTTCTACAAAGCATCTCCAGAGACAACATGAATTGTAGCACCTGAAATACCTTTTGTTCATTTCTTCAACACCATGCTTGAACCTAGCCCTGCGTTAGATTTGAAGTCTGAAAGGGCCGCGATATTAGGTATTCGTCGCACGGTGCGCGCTATCTCAAGAATACGAGAGCCTATCCTAGACCTCCCGCTAGAGGTTCCTTTGCCAGGCAAACCTACAGCTATATTCGAAACTACCGACCGCTACGAGTTCTCTCCGCTCCCGGCGCCGGCTTTTCAAAAGCTATACAACACCCACCTAAAGAATCCACGTTTTAAAAAGGACCAATTTGCAGCGCCAAGCAGGAATGGCATAATTAACAAGGACCATGTCTTTACCGGTTGGGCCGAGCCAGTGACCAACGCTTGCCACGAACTTACCATAGCGAAGGATGACTTGTGGATGCGTAACAAGGAACGAATCGAGTGCGCAGGCTATACGTTAGTTGTTGTATGATGTATCCCTCTATAGGTTCTGTGCTGACTAGTTATCTTAGGTTTTATGATAAGTTCGAGACGCAAGGTCTACTTCGGGAAGGCGAGCGCGGAAGACGCGACCCCTCACACCCGTGGTGGTACGCGGAATCGTTCTTTGAATCAACGTCAGGTCAACCCGGCTGTATTCTAGTCACCTATGCTGAGGACCACCTTGAGCCCGAGCACCTTGAGCCCAAGCACATCCTACGTAGCGAGCTGCTTGCACTTTTAGTCCTGCTTGATGGTGCCGGTATTTGCGCGCTTGAGAAACGTGCGTCAGTAATGTCTCCATCAGTAAGTACAACTGCAGTCCGCTTTGTTATCGGTTCTCGCTGACTGTTTCCAGGTTTTTGTACTATCATTTACGCTTACCAAAGTTCGTGCCCTGGAAGCCCGTGTTAAGTCGCCCAACCAAATTGCTATTTCTATTCGGCCAGTACTAGACCAGGTCCCGACTGGGCCGGAGCGGGACGACAAGTTCCGGGACCTAGTCACCTGGGCTATGTATACAGATGCCGCTGTGGTGCCCCGCCCCTCATCAAGCATGTCAAACTGTTCCGCGACGACGTCGAATCAGGACAATACTGACAACGAGAAGGACGGGGTTATTACAGGCAACACGTCGTTTACGGAGAACAGCGAAAAAGAAGGGAAGGAATTGGTACAATAAGCGAGCCAGTTAATTAAAGCGTTCAACTTATTCATTGCTGTTGAGCAGAGTATGCTCTGCCCCTATGCAGACTGCCTAGGGCGTGTACTCATTTATGCTCAAGCCTATCGAAGAGGTTGACATATCGCTCGGTTTGGTGGAAGTTGGGCTCAACTCACTCATGGTCGCGGAATTGTGATGGCTTTGGAACTTGGTGTTTGGTCTTGCAATTGGCGTGCTAGAGATCATGCCGCTTGGTGCGTTGAAGAGCATCAATTGATGAAATCTATGCATAAGAATATATAATTAGGCTTTACCATGTCTTCTTAACGCTATTATCTACCTTTGATATGTATTTGCGGGCTGCTAGCCACTTTATACGTAGCTTTTTTAAACTAGCTAGGTAGTCTTGCTTAATCTCTCCGATCATCTCGTATATATGTTATAGTGGGCCCTGAAGACTCATGTATAGGTGCAGAGTTTTCCACTATCATAGTCACATAACCGCCTTCCAGACCGGCTAGCAATGTGCCACAAGGGCTCAATTGATCTAATAAATCCCTATGACTTCGAGAATCCTGGTGGTCGTACTCTGCAATTCTAGAGGGTTTACGCGGCGCCGTTATTTCAACCTACTGGCGGCCTGACCTAGCCCTAGAGGCCTTGCCGCCTATCACTGCCCTCCGGCTTCCTGCTGGCCCTGAACTAAAGCCTCCCGAAATCTCGTACCATTATTCCGCAGATCCGTGAGGAAGACGAAGACCTTATATAGCCAGGCTGGTCCCGACCAGATCAGCTCGGTCCCAGCAGTATTGGTCAGGTTAGTATGTGTAACACAATGTATAGTATCCTTTTAAGTGCCCCTTCGGCTCCGTAACATAGGGGTAGAACAACGAGGCGTACTGGATATGTAAGATATACCAATAAGACTACCTATTATCCGAGCTCAATACGATGATATGATTGGCTTTATCCTTGCATTATGTAGTTATATAATATACCCGTTATTCCACTGTTATGTCCTATTTGAGTTGGTGGTTAATCGATCAACTCTCAGTCGCCTTTCCGGCCCCGAAAATGCCAAAATTCGGCGGGTCTCGCTCATTTTGGGCAACTTCAACAGCCGAGGGTTTTAGATAGCCCCTTTGCACCAAACGATCAAGGTATTCCATGGTCCACTCCTGACATCGTTTGGTTGTGACCTCGGACGTGTCAGCTTACCATTGCGGTCTTAGGCAATCGTGAAAGAGAAGTTGAACCATAGACCTACGCCGTCAATTGGAGCTCGAATATTCTGTCCCTTCGGAGGCAGAGGAACCATTCCAGCCTCGCGCTCAATCACACCCCGGGGAACGTCTTTCACGAGCTCCGAGCTTGGAGAATCGTATAGATTCGCTTCGTCAATATGCCCAAGGCGGACAAGATTCTCCAGATCTTTGTCGTCCTTGCATTCGTAGTGGCGCTTGATTTCAAGCGCGAATCCGACCATAACGGGCTCCCCCACGACATGTATGATGGTGCCTTCGGTTGACATCGTTTTGAAGTCCTTTCTCACGCCGGTTCTATCGCTAGCTATGTCAGGTATAAAAATGGCAAAGTGGGCACGCTGGTTAGTTGTACCGCGGTATTTAGCCAGGTAAATAGAACGATTCGGCATGTTAGACGATGGACGAATAAGAAGGAAATATTCCAAAATAGCAAACCAAGTTAACTCAACCTAGGAAAAGGCAAAGATATGATAAGCGGTAACTCGAGAGAAATAAACGTAAGGGACGTGGCGACTTAAATACTTAAGAGGCCGTAGCTGCTGTGCCCAGCCTATGCTTCATCCGACACTAAGCTGCTAAGTTTCGCCCTGGAGACCTTGTTCCCTCTTTTCGGTGATGTCCTTCTCCCATGACTGCCGGTGTGCGGGCCATGTCTCGGGGTTTCGAACCTTATAGTTTCTAGACTGACGAGGCCAAAGCCGGCCCAAAGCGACAGGTAGATTTAAGTCCTTAGCCAACTGTGAGTTAATAATTCAAAGGCAGCTACATTTGACACGCTATAGGACGCCGCTCTTAGTCCTCGAAAAAAGGCTGATCACTTTATCTACAAATGGTCTGATAGAAACCTGGGAGTCCCGTTCACTTGGACATAGAAATGGCCCAAGGAGTAGGTACATACGCGTTTAGTGACAGCGCCACGTGGTCGCGTATTACCCCTAAACCTAGTTTTTTTTTAAATAACAATATGTATTCCGGTGCAACCAAGATTATCAGATAGTACTTTTAATCGCGTATTAAATGAGCCCAGTCGTATTATAATATTTCCCGTTACAAAATCTTTGTTGCGTATTGTCGCGCATTAATAGTACACTTATAGAAGTGTTGCTGTAGTTCGAAGGCGAATGGGGCCAAGTATTCTATAGATCATTTCTACATATAAATGCGTGCCTAGCACGCATTCCTGACGGTCCCACTTTCCTGTATCTAGTTGCTCTATTACTCTGTAGTCTCAACCGCCATTACCTTGCGTCCTACATCCTTACAATTTCTACCAACAACACTAATGATGAACAACCGCTGATCCTCACCATGGCACCAGACTCCAACATACGGCCAATTATTGACATCTCTTCTCTGCCAGATATCTCGCGTGATGAGCATGAGTTTCACGATACATCCTTCTTTCAGTCCCAAGCTGGGAGAACGGTTCATCTGCCGTCACCCACCGAAGTTCTCCGAGACCACCCAAATCTGAGTCGTGGTGGTGCGATATACGAGAATCTGAATTTGGTGGTCAAATTCAATCATTCGCAATTTCTTCGGCGAGAAGAGGCGCAGGCGTTGCGAGCTATCAGGCAAGTCTTTCCTGACGGCGAAGTTCCTGTGCCAGAAGTGTTCGGCTGGAGAGTATGCGGCGATCGTACGTTTCTGTACATGAGCCTCGTAGTTGGCAAGACGTTGCGCGAGGCTTGGCCGCTTCTCACCAAAGATGATAAAAGCACAATATCCACTGAGCTTGGCCATATTGTGACAGCGCTTAGGCGGGTATCCCCGGATGCTTCAGGCCCCTTCATAGGTACATACTCCCCTGGCATGTCTTCGATTCTGTCTCGGCTGGATTATTACCGAGTAGGCATAACCGTACTAATCTAGGTCTTTCTAATCTAGGCTCCATCAGTCGGGGACCGGTACAAGATCGATTCTTCCACTTCGGCTATGTGGAGGGGCCTTTCCTGACCATCAAGTCTTTTCAAGACTGGTTGTTCACAGCCGCTACTCGCCAACAAGTCCGGCCCGGTGAGGAGCCAGTCGTCATGGACGACATGTATCGGGACTGGCTTCCTGACACTGGAAATATTTGTCTAACACATGGCGATCTCACCCTAGGCAATATCATCGTATCGCCAGACGAGCATGGCGCTTATCACATTGCCGGCATCATAGACTGGGAGCAGGCGGGATGGTATCCTGAGTACTGGGAGTATTTTAAGCTGTATTATGGCGTCGAGATTAGCCATAAGTGGCGGACTGAAGGTTGGGTGGACAAAATCATGAAGCCGTTTGAAAATGAGTCCACAGCTGTCGGAGAGTATTTTTTGTGGCGAAATCCATGACCCTTAATGGCGGTGCTATTTAAGGGACTGTCAATAGCTCTTGATAAGTAACGCCGGAAACCGACGTTAATGTTACCTCAGCTGATACTAGCACCAATAAAAAAAGGTAGAAGTCAACAACTCTATTTCGAAAGATCACTAACTTTACAGTTAAAGTGGAAAGCTTCAGCCCCATGAGATATGGGGTTTTCATGGTAGTACTCGGACCTCTAACAAGCCGCTACGTACGCGGTCAACACGGTTCTTGAGCTTCTTTGCGTCGGCGTTGTTAGCTTAGGACGCGACTTGTAGCCCTTTCCCGTCGTTATTTTTACGTTAAGTAGTTTTGTGGTCTTAAGATTTCACCCATATCGAGTTTATATATGATGGCGATAGGTGTTCAACATATTCCGAGACTAATTTCATTAAATCAATCGTGACCGACCGATTTCCTAGGAAGTCGGTCGCGAGCAAGCAACAGAAACGTAGAATAATTACCTAGGGAATAACTAGCTACCATCTGTTTATTACGGCTCAAAATGACTTGCGGGGCAAGTCCCAGGGTAACTAAAAGCGGCATGCCCATGTTGGCATCCTGTTTTGGAATAGCGTGTATATGTCAGCATGTACACCGACAGGGATTCTCCTTTTGGATCAAAACGATCATACTTAGTTGATGGGTTTCTTGCATGTGACATCACTGTACAACTGTGCAAGTACAGACTCGAGACTTGCCAGCACTGAACAATACTTTGGACCTATCTAAACTATTGGCATTCGTAGACCCTTTCTCATCCAAAGTTTTTCTATTGTATGAAAACATGACGATCAAGCTGCGGTAGTGCAGCGCCAAGCTTCTTATAGCTGCTTTATTTACCAAAACAAACACGACTTATTCAACATGGCCGTGCCCTTCATAGGCCGACTAAACCCGTTCGTGACCCTTCCTGACGCGCCATAGCGTAGCAGACAGCGATATGTATCTAACGTGAATGCAGAATCGAGTATCTCGCCTTGATAGGCTCGTTTCTCTTTGTTGCTCTCGAAGCTATCATCCGAATCTTGACGCTTGCGCTCCGTACGAGACCCGAACCCGACTCCTCCACCGCCTTTCGTCACTAACTGGATCTTCTGCCTAGCTACGTCCCTGATCGAGCTTTTCACCGACGCGTCACGACGCATATTTAATAGTGTATCCTCGCCAGCCCACAAGAAAGCCGAGGGAAAGAAAAATGGTGCGCTCCGCTCCGTTCTCATTGAGACGCGGACGACCCCTTTGCTGATCGACGTTTTCCACTAGCTCTCTCGACTTCCATCCGAAACGCCACCGATTTCGTTGCCATATGTGCTACCTGGGGATACTTTGCCGAAGAACACGTGGTCCAAACAAAGGACGGCTATCTGCTTGGACTGCACCGTTTAGCCTGGAGGAAAGGCGAAGAGGATATTAAGGTGAACAATGGGCCGAACAGTGTCAAGAAGCGCATCGTATACCTTCACCATGGTCTCCTGATGAATAGCGAGGTCTGGGTCTGCCAGACGGATGCCCAAAGATGCCTGCCGTTCATCTTGGTGGAGCGCGGCTTTGATGTCTGGGTAAGCTCTACCTCATCTTATATCTATGTAAAAGATCCTAGTAAACTAACACTATTGTTCAGTTGGGGAATAATCGCGGGAACAAGTACTCCAAGAAGTCGATCAAATGCTCGCCAAACTCGACTCAGTTCTGGAACTTCTCTATCGACGAATTTGCCTTCTACGACATCCCCGATTCTATCCAGTATATCCTCGACGCCACAAAACAACCGTCCTTATCCTATATCGGGTTCTCTCAGGGAACAGCACAAGCATTTGCTAGCCTAGCAGTCAATCCCAAGCTAAATGATCAAGTCAATGTCTTCATTGCACTTGCGCCTGCAATGTCAGTGCCAGGGTTACAGAATGGTATTGTCGACGCTCTTATCAAGGCCTCGCCACAAGTTCTGTTCCTTCTATTTGGCCGGCGGTCCATTCTTAGTTCTGCAACTACCTGGCAGAGCATTCTCTACCCTCCCATATTCATCAAACTCATTGACATGGGCAATAACTTCCTCTTCGGCTGGAAATCTAAGAATATGTCGGTTAGCCAGAAACTTGCAGCATACCCACACTTGTACTCGTTTACGAGCACAAAATCGGTTGTTCATTGGTTTCAGATCATTCGGAACAAGTCGTTTCAGATGTTCGACGACGACCTTCAGACACCCCTAGGAATGAACACCTTGAATAAATACACCAAGGTGGCCAAATACCCGACACGTAATATCAGGACGCCCATTGTCATTGTTTACGGTGGGAGCGACTCATTGGTAGATATCAAAGTCATGCTAAAGGAACTTCCTAAGAGGACCGTCGCCACTGAAATACCTCACTATGAACATTTGGACTTCCTATGGGCTCGGGATACCGATACCCAAGTCTTCCGACATGTCTTCGACGCTCTAGACAACTTCACGAGCGCCGAGAATCCCCTGAAAGAGTACGAAAGCTACGCTCGCGCAAGGAATAGGAGTTTGTCTGCTTCGGCAACATTCAAGCAGTAAGTAGATCTCTTCATATTGTTAATGGCAATAAACGTGATGGATTTTCCCGAATCTAACTTTTATTGATAGCGTACGTGTAAATAGCGACGCTGTGGAATCCGACAGTACCTCTGTCCTATCTAACGGCCAGGATAATGGTGACGGTCCTCAGCACAAAGCTAGAGAAACACTGCTGAGCCCCATATCTATGCCCGAAGAACTGTCGCCTCAGCATCCACACCCAACACGTCCGTATACCCACCCCATCTCACCCATTAACGGGAGCATCGTCTCAACCCCAGGCAGGCAAAGTCCAGTGGCGCTAGACGGTGCCGACGAAACCCAGACCCCGACGCAAACCTCTGTACCTGCGACGATATCACCCGCGGCAATTAAGCTGCCACAACGTCGTAGTAGTGCCACGAGCATTCTCGGTATCGACTCGCCAAGGAATAGTAGCCGGGGCGGCATCAGAATCGGCACTTCACAGCCCGCCGAGAGCATCGTGACCACGGGGAGCAGCGATGAAGGGCGGCAGTATCGAAGAACCGGACGTAAGTCGGACTGAAAGACCGTGCCCTTCAGACCCTTGTTGGCATGTCGTAAGACACTCGTATATATATATATAAACATTGCGTATGGCGTTTCGCTCGATAGAATGGTCGGACGGATGAATGAATGAACACAGAGAACGGACATTGTTGTAAATATATATGCATTGCTACGCATTTGCACCTACTATGGAAAATAACTTTTTGTAGCGCCGATGATGGCAGAGACACTTGCGTATGCGTTATTCATCTGCGAGCAGATTGCTAGGTTTACAATGGTGGCGAAACGCTGCGCTCGACATTCTCGCTCTCACGAGTATCGCAGATTCGAAGTGTAGTTGTAGCGGCACGACCATAACGGGATGCTACGAATGTTCGTGATTGCTTGCCCGGTCGCTTGTTTGATCATTTCGCACCCAAAGACAACCCGGATATTCTACCCCGCGCTGTGTGCTTTGCTCTATGTTTATAAGTCCAACTATAACAAGCTAGTAGGAGTAGTATAGGAATGCGTTCTCGAGCCTCTTGTAAGCGAGATGTGTCCGAGGCACTCATATAAACAGAACCATCAATTGATTTCAACATCTCACGGTATTGCTGATACTTAGGAACCCCATAAGATAGACATGAAAGGCCCTATTCGATGTCTCATAATCATTGGTTCTTCGGTAATGCTATGAGATAAGCTAATGCATACGGCCGTCGAAGATTCTATTCGACTTTTTATTATCATTAATCCCGTCAGGATGCCATCAGCTAAGCTAGTGTGTACAGCCATCAAAGCTTTGTGTCTCGAACATCCCTAACGCCTGCTTGCAATAGTATTCCATGTCCTCCCATAACAACAACTCATGCATAGGTGAAGTCGACACCAGAAAGGCATTCTCCCAATTATCCGTCCATTCCGTAGCCCCCAAACGCCTTGAAATAGGTTAAAATCCGCCCGGGTAAAATTACAATTTCAAAATCCATCAGGTCGTATCGCATACAGAGGCGTAGGCCAGGCGCCGCACCATCAAGCCATATTCCGCACATGCGTATCAAAAACCTCATTCCTCCATCCGCCGGCCTCAAACTCATCTACCCTATCCCCCGCCATCTCGGCCTCATCATGCCATAGCTTCACCACGCTGCCGGGGGCATACACGCCCCTGAAGACGCCCTTGCCAGGCTGATCAACACCGACACGCGCGTATAGGTCGGGGTCTTCCTCAGGCACAAGCCGTGCGGCCACAGCCTTAACAAACGTCCACAGATCGCCCGGACCCGCAATGCGCGTGGCGCGCAGTCTCTCCCGCGCATACAACAACTCTCTATTCCCAGCATGGAGGGCATCCGCAATCGACCGTGCGAGCTGCGCCTCGAGGGAAGCCTTCAGCAGGGGACGCAGGAGCGGCTTTATCAGCCAGCCGAGCCAGGAAAGCCTGCTCTTGCGCAGCTTGTAGTTCAGCTTGTGGATGCGCACGCGGACCCCGCGCAGCGTGAGGATCTGCTCGAGGCGCTCGCGGGCGATCTCGACCTCGAGATGGATGTCGACGCCGCGCTCGTCGAGCGCGAAGCTCGCGATGCCTTCGTCCGCGAAGCGCAGGAGCCCGCTATGCGCGCGCAGCCAGAAGCCCACTTCGTCTGCGCGGGCGGAGAGACCGTCGAGCTTGATGAGCATGAGATGCTTGCTGCTCGTGGCTGTGCGGAAGCGCGCTTTGCGGATCTCGAGGTCGTTGTAGGTCTCGATTTTGAGTCGGTAGGGGAGGAAGGACGTGTGGTTTACGGTGGTGCCGGGCTCGATGATGAGGTTCTCGAGTAGGAGGTCGAGGGCGGGGGTGCTGACTTCTAGGCGGGGGATGGGGAGGTATTGGATGGCGTTGATTAGAAGGGGGACGAAGACGTTTAGGGAATCCTGCACGATATCTGGGTTTGTAACGGAATGGGTGGGGAATAGGACGCCGAATATGCGAAAGGTGGTTGTTACTAGGTTGTGCACGTCGGCATCTTTGAGGACGCTCTGCAGCGTGATAGAGAGCTGCTGCAGAAGCCCATCGATATCGTGGCGTAGACTGCTTTCGGAGCCAACTTGCTTGCTCTTCTCTCTAAGCTCCTTAATCTTCTCCTCGGCGTTGGTGAAGAATTCGGGATCTGTGAGGAGCTTTTGTAGACTATCGCCGACCTGTTCCATCAGGTTTTCAAACTCAGGGTCTTGGTCCTTATGGCTCACGACCTTTTGGAGAAGCTCCTCGCATTTCTCCCATTCAGCACTATCGCCGAAACTCTTGATGAACTCCCAAAGATTGGTTAGTGCACGATCGGTCTCCCGATTCTCATTAACGTCGCTCTGCGTAGTCTCTATAAGCTCTTCTGCAGCACGCGAATATACGAGCGCGTATCTCTTAATTAGGAGTGCGAGTGTTGATACCGAGTCCGAATAGTCCTTGCGTTTCCTTAGGTTCAGAACGGTTGCTTGGAGGCGCTTCAACAGTGCCTGGCCTTCATCTCCTGAGATTTTGTCCTTGGCGCTCTCAATAGCTGCACCTGCAACATCACGACTGCCCTCTGCAACGACTTGAGCAACGTTTTGAGCTTCGTTTTCAAGGTCCTCAGCGGAAGGTGGCCCGCCGTTTGTATCCCGGTGTGTGGAATTTTCTTGCGCCTCGGGTGAAGGTTCGATCTGCTTCCCAGCTTGCTCGGCGACATCGCGCAAGGCAAACGCCGAGTCTCTGAACACCTCTCTACCAACCACAGTGAGGTCTCCCAAAAAGGTTCGAAATTCCGGGTTAGTGAGAAGTAGCGAGCCGACGGTGCGCAGGCTTTCGTAGGCAGCGGCAGTATCCGCCTTAGCCTTGACGCTCTTTGCCCGCGCGCTAAGGTCCTCGGCATCAACGGATATCCTGCTCTTCGTGAGGAACCAGATCAAGTCCTGGAGTTGGTCTTTGCTATTCTTGTTATTTAGGAGCACGATGAACTGCTGGAGCCATTGCTTGGTAAGGCGCACAAGTCTTCGGCCAGATGTAGACAGGTCGGGGTTTTCCGGGTTCAACACATCGCTCGCTAGGAGGGTGCGGAGGGCGATGATGACCTGCTCGTTGCTGGGCATGTATCCCTTCGACAGAGCGCGGCACATCTGGTAGCTGTGGAGCTTGCGGGCGAGCTCTCGCTGCAGGTGCGTGTCCTGCTCATATTGGGGAAGCAGAGGTTGCTGCTCGGGGTCTGTATCCCCCCTCCTCAAACCGAAGCACGACGAAAACATCACAGATATGGATTGGCATCTGTTCAACAGTGCAGCGCGTTGGATACGATGTGATATTCTGTATGTATCTACGTGAAACAGCGAGACATTAATAGGACAGCATCTATCGTGATTGGGCGGGTCAAGGAAAGGCTAGACGATGTCGCGCCCCGTGTAGAGTGGCTCGTAGAATTGATGGTTGAAATGATATATTTACATTCATGTTGGCACCTAGATAGCTCTGGTTTCAACCGTCGTGAAGTAGCGATGACGTCGTTTATTCGGAGCTTTAGTTCCACAGCCAATTTAGCAGTACCTAACTAACGGAGCCGACAAACGCCATTTTGGCAGCTGGCACTCCAGCGCCAAGAGGCTCATGCGGAGGCCCATTTTAATCGTTAGCTCCCATTTCCGTTTTGGGCAATTAGATTCTATGTTGGATATAAAAATAGAAAGATCGCAGAATTGAGCTGTATTGTGACCTAACTCATTGGACTAACTACTGATTCTACTCACCTATTGGCTTGATCCCAACTGACGCAGACTGCATCTAACTGACTGATCTGACACATGTACCACTTGCGCCTCGTGCTCGCTTATTTGCTCCGAGGATACCGGGAAACAAGGGGAACAAAGAAAAGTCAAATATGCTTATCCCCAATTGATTCGGGGACTTTTCCCCAAACAGTTCCTACTCCTCACCAAACACTGGCGTCTCTTGTACGCCTACTCTGATAATATGACCACGAAACCTAGCGCAGCACCATGGGCTGATGAGCCTTTCCCCTTGATTGAAACCCCCTCCGTAAAAATCAAGGTATTCTCTAATATGTCCATAGATCGGAGCGATGCTAAGAAAAACAATAAACTAGAGTGACCATTTCTACCTGAAAGCCGCATCGGAGATGACGCATGCCCACAATGTTATACTGCGAAGCTTGAATGCGATCCTTCAACAAGGACCCCACGTCCGTGATTCAACTGATCCACATTACCGAGCACGGGATGTCGCCGACTTCCTGCATTATGTCCGCTGCTGGGTTGAAATGGTCGGCCATCATCATGATGTCGAAGAAAAGCACATGTTCCCACAGATGAGGGAATTCAGCGGCAGACCAGACCTGATGGAGGAACCTCAGCACCAGCATGAGTCTTTTCACGCCGGGCTGGAGACCTTGGGATCATACTCAAAAGACACGAGACCCGATCGCTACCGGTGGGCTGGCTCGGGCGGGATGAAGCAGATTATAGATAGTTTCAGCAAGGATTTGACAGACCATCTCTATGCTGAGATTGGTTTCTTTCTCAAAACGGATGATCTTGACAGCGATGAATATGAGAAGGCCTGGTCCAGATTTACGGAAGTAGCTGCGAAATCCGGCGGTCTCACCATGATAGTAAGTACAATGAAGAAGCCTCGGTACCAGTACCAAATACTGACGAACTGAAGCTTAACGTAGTTCCCATCGTCCTCGGGTCGGCCGACAAAACGTATGAAGGAGGACACGAAGATTTCCCACCTTTTCCCTGGGTAATGCCGTACCTTGCCAACTATGTGCTTGCTACTCTTAATGGTGCATGGAGGTTTAATCCATGCGACCTTTGGGGAAAGCCAAGGCCTTTGGCATTCGTGGGGGGCAGAACCGAAGACTAGCTTGTCTGTAGACTGCATGTTGGTCACGCGGTGTACTGGTATACCATGTGATAACTAATACTACTTGTGTCCTACTTTCCCATCGCCTGCCGTCATTGCGAGGTACTTGGTATTACATTACATTTTAACATTCATTAGACTAATGACTATCAAGTAATGGTGCTGAGAAAACTTGGATTCAGTCAGTTTGATACTACTATTTTAATATACATATATAATATGTAGTATCATGAAAACAATTGTACATCTTGCACATTACGCAAAGCTACTTAGTGTTTACCCAGTTAAGGTAATCGTCGGTGGGATTAGTCACAGAGTGGATGGGTAGGCTAGGAAGAAGTGTAATTTCAGGCTCAAAAGAGTGATTAGTTAAAAGAAACTATGAGTATGCTCTCGGTCATGTGGCCCCATTATGGCCTTGTAAACTAAAACATAAACGGAAAGCTTGCTCCTGCAGGAATAACAAAGTCCGCTGCTAATAGGTTCACCCCATTCGATACGTTCCGTCTCAGTAAGAAATTAACCATTATGCAGTCACACACTCGTCCCACTTCATATGATAACAACCTTTGTAGCAAGCTTCATCTTCGCTCTCCGTGTACTCGAATTTATCTGTCGTATCTCATTCACAACAAATATACTCGCTATCTGTTTCGTAGACAGTTTCATTTGGAAATACGGGTTCTGACTCTGGTGAGGGGGGAAGGGATTTGTCTCCCCTAGCACTATCTTTACTACCCGTGTAGAACGGATACTGAGAATCGGTCGGTCGAGCGTCGTGAACTCTAGTGCTTGGTGGTATATCTGGCAATAATCCGGCCTCGCCGTGACTTCTCAGGAGATCCAAGATATCATCGCGTGTGGATTGTCGACAATAGAGAGCAGCATCTACTACAGTCCCCCAAGTTTCTCCATGCAAATGAATATCAGCTCCTTCTTCAAGCAAAGCTCGAAACGTAGCTAAGTCCCTAGAAGCGACGGCTACGTGCAGCGGGGGGTCAAGAGTCCATTCATCATCCGTATCTAGGACATTGAATATGGGCGGTTGTTGTTCTGTGCCGGCTGTGAATCGGCTCACCACAAATACCTAATCGGTGCCATCTTACGATTCGTCGTCGCCCGTATTCCTGGGGATAGCAAACAAGGCTAGTTGTTCCATATGGCTTGCGACATGACGACGGAATTGAACTGGCTCCACCGTCATCACGATGCCTGAAGGGTCTGTAGAAGGCGATACAGTGGTGTCGTCTTTCAAAGTCACCTCCCAGTCGTCGCAAAATGGGCACTCATCAGCAGCGATAGTATCCACGGGGCGTTGGCCTGCATCCATGAAGTGCTCCAGCTCGCCACCATCGAGTAATAAGTGGGCATGGTTGTTTTTTGTGTGCAACTTAAAATCCGTCGGTGTTCGGAATGGCCCCTTGGAACAGAGAATGCATACCCATTGTTTCCTATGGCACCGAAGTTCGTGGTCAAACCAAGCGCGGCTATCTCCGAACATTTCAAGGTCACATTTATCTTTGCCGAGAGTGCATACATATGCCTTTAAGTCTCTGTAGGCATGTTTCCTCCATACTGACTCCCGAGTGAATTCTTGTATACCAAGGCAGAATGGACATTCAAAAATCGATTCTCCTTTGCTCAGGTCTTCAAGACGCGGTAGATGAAGCCCCGAATCCTCACTTTCGTCCTGCGGAAACGAACTGGAAGAGATAAAGGTTTCGGTTTCTTCTTTGTTTGCCTCGTCTCCTTGAAGCTGCTGAAGCATCGCGATATCTAACGTCGACGCTTTCGTAGAGACATGCGTGTGAGCTACGACGGAACCGCCAAGCTTAGTCCCGACGGAAGCCGAAGAAGGCATCCCAGGGCTACTAATATCAAATGCATTTCCATCACTGCTGTCTTTGGATAAGACGTAAGGTACACCGTTTCCTCTATCGTCTACGCGTGGAGCCACAGTTCGATTGCTATTCTCTCGAACGTGGCGGAGAAATCGACGACGTTTCGTGATGGCACGACCAAGGCGTGCGCATAGCCACTCGGAGTCTGGCCTGTTCAGTTTGGGATACCTCTCCGCCACATAATTAATATCGAATTGGTCCATTAAGGGGTCTCCACTCTGGAGGGCCCTAGAAAATCGATCGGGGGGTGTAATCCGTCGAATGAGAGCGCCGATCTTGAGTAAAGTTCGAATGAAATCTGTTATTACGTCGAGAATATCCTGAGACTCAGTCCTCTCTGTGCCGAGGCTGGGCTTGGCTTCGAGCTGGTTTTCCAAAGGCGTTAAATCATCATGATCGATCAAGTTCTCATCTGAGATTCTCCGGTCTTCTCGCTGCCCGCACGTAATCTCCAGCACTCAGAGTTCGTTAATAGTGGAATAAGCGGAGGTGAAAATAAATCTCTCTTACAATCATTTAATGCTTTTATGAGGCCACCTTGTAGGTCTTCCACCTGCTGTAAGGTTCGTCCTGCAGTCGCAAGACGAGCCTCAAGTGACGTGGGAGAAGCAGCCGGTTGGCGTGCTTCAACGTCCCCAACCCACAGTTTGAATCGGTCTAAAGCATCCGTCACGGATTCAATAGATATAGAGGATACTTTGCCACTCAATTCTAGCTGATTAATGATCTCATTAAAACGATCCTCGGCGAGCCGTGTTCTGGAAGCTACTGTCTGTTCTTTATATCCGTCCATGGTGATAGTTGGGTACTCAATAGAGATAACTTCGAAACTTCGATTATGAAACGAAAACACGAACTTTAAATAATTGAGCTCCCCGACGGTGTTTTGGGGGACTAGGTAAAACGCCAATCACCCGCCAACACGAATGGCTGCAGGCGACTCATCATTTGGGGGCCAAGATAAAATATGATCGCGGTTACGTAGAAATATCCCTCAGATTACTGGTCACTCATGAAATCTGTCACTACTCAACACTACAGTAGCGCTTCCTAGCAGACTTACCTATCATCAAGAATATTTACACCCTGTCCAGTTCCATTTATAATCACAGATTCATACGTACTCGACGACGCGAGGCTCGCGGGCTTCGATCATATAGCCAGCTATCTTCCATCGCCTATTTAATCATCTGAGTAGCTCACTCTGTCATTTATGATTTATCATCTTATTCCAACTTACGATTCTGGGGTTACAATGGCATCGATGATCGAAATGCGGGTCTCGTTCTCAGGGTCTTCCCAATTGCTATATAGACATTGGGAAAATATCGCAACATTGCTAGACTCATAGGTTTGTTTCACAATATTTGCTCCGAGTAGCTTCGCACTGAAGCGATTCGTGCTATTCAACACGTACCGCACTCTGGAGGCCTGAACACCTCCATACTTAAGCACTTCCAGCGATTTCCGTGAGGGTACACTACATTAAAGGGGACGGGAGGGGTCCAAATCTTGCCCCACCAGACCATCCACTCAGTGTAGCCGCTAGCAGTCCTCTTTCTATCTATCATGCTATTTTCTGGATGTCACCGTTTGACTTTTCTACGCCCGCCACTTCTGCAGCGCTATTCCTGTACGCGAATACGAGACATGGTGCATAAGCTAACGCGCCAGGAGATCACAAAGTAAAACGACTAGTATAAGAACAATTCCAACGCAACAGTTGACTTTTGCAACAGAAAACATCGTAGATAATCTTTGCGCGACGTGGGAACTACTATCAAACCCCAATCCTTCATAGAAAGTCATGATGATATGCGTCACCGCTTGACTCCAAGAGAATGGCCGGCAATAAACTCAAATAGATGCCTCTCCGAAATCCTATCAGGCACATTCAAGTCCCTTACTCGCCGTCAACGCTACCGTCTGTCGACGACAATAGCGTCATCCTTTATTCAGCTAAAAGATACTGCCTGGCTCCAGACCCCCTAGGACAAAGACGGCGTGTATTTCTCCAGTGCCAAGGATCAAGATACGCTACTCCTCGATTCTCCTTTCATAGTGCAGTCCTTCGCTACTAAAGGCTTAGATACTACTATGGAAGCTGAAGATCACATTGCTAGTATTGCGTCTCTAGGAATTTTACTCCTTGAGCTCTGCTTTGGGATGAGCATTGATCAACACCCCAGTCGGCTTATATATCCCAACGGAGACAAGAAATCAAATGCTGCGTTCGATCTAGTCACGGCACTAGAGTGGCTTAAGGACGTAAATGAGGAGGCTGGGGGTGATTACTCTGAAGTTGTCGAGTGGTGCCTCACTGGTTGTCGTACCGCGCCTAGCAATGGAGCATGGAGGAAGTTGATGGTTGAGAAGGTCGTAGTACCTCTCGAGCGATGTTGCCAGTACCTAGATACTTAGATCTACGTGTCTATATTGAGACGGTGCGGGTGGCAGGGCCACCATGGCACCCACCTTATTAGCTGAGCACTTGGCGTTGAATTTTTCCTATATATTAGACTAGCCCCCTAGATCCAGCTTTTCTTCCAGTTAGCTAGGTAGGTTGGCCCAGAGGGGTCTCCTTCAAGAATTCAAGGCCTGTATTACCCCCGTACTGTCACGGAACAGAAGTGCAGCTCTCTAAACCACGACACTACCAAAAGATAGAACGTTATCAGGTCGAACGAACCTGACCGTCTGCACCTTATATACTAGTACCGTAACATGTACCCTACTGAAAACCTCTGGAAGTGCTTATGTACGAAAGGTGTTCGGGCCTCCAGAGTGCGGCTTGTGTTGAAAAGCACTGAGCCGTTTCAATATTAAGACTTAAGAAGATTGACAATCTGTAGTATGTAAATTAGTATGTGACTAAAAGCGCGCTCCAAAGTGCGGATGGAACAGAGAAAGCGGACTTTTAGTTTAAACTCCTACCAGGTTGCCCAAGCGAAGTTTCGCGTCACTTAGGCGACCTTGGCTTCTTCTAGCGTAGATGGCATCGTCGGAGTAGCAGAGTTGGGAGCTGAACATGCGGGGTTGAGGGCTTGAGTATCACGTTGACGGTTTCCACAGCCCGTCGCTTACGCCGGCCGTCCTAACGACTATAAAAGTCGTACTGATCTCTGCAATAAGCTTACAGTTAGGCCCACGGTTTCCGCTCTTACGGTACCAAATACTGCGTGGCAGTGTGCGCCGAGACTTATGGTTAGGTAGTAGCTTTAGGAATCGGAAATGGTCTATTAGGACATGGACCGCCAATTCAATAAGCTCCAAGCAATGAGATCACAAGTCGTATATCATAAGACTACCGGCTGTACGCACGAATAAAATTATCGATTGAGCTGTAAGAAGTCCCAGATGATTGAATTACCAACAGACCGACTTGACTAGACCTTACTGCGTCCCTTTGCCCCTTGAAATCTAGAAAAAGTCATTGATCTAGGCCATTATTTCAACCCCTGGTTCTGAGTGAATCCAAAAGAAATGACGCAAGTTACTACTGAGAAAGCTTCGCACAAATCCAGTCGTTATCTCATACTTAAGAACCTGTATACGAATCCAGCCGCTCGTACTTTCTCTCAGCTCTTTTTGCCTCGTCCCCTTTATGAAGCTCATTGAGGTAAGCCTTGAAGTCCCGTGATAGCTCAACAACAGCTCGCAAGTGCTCATCCGTGACTATGGTCCTGCCATCCTCTCCTTTCTTAGCGTCGTATTCGGCCAGTGATACAGCCGTCTGGAAGGCTGCTCGACTATTAGTATAACTACCTGAGTTAGGCAACCCCTAACTCGGCGGGCTTCCCTGCCTTCTTTCGACTCCAGGGAGTGAATTTAACTTACCGTTCCTAATCTCCCGCCCATTCCATGCCAGTGCTCGCATGTCGCTTCCGCGAATGTATTCCTTAGCATCGATGTTGAGCCGCATAGAATCGCTCCGTTCCTTTTCAAGCTTCTCTATGAAAGTCCCCCAAACCTGTTGTCGCTGGTTGTCGTCAAAATCTGGGTAATATAGCTGCACGTGTACTCGGGAGATGAACGCGTCGTCAAACGAGCCGACTCGGTTCGTCGTTAGGAACAGAATCCCATCATAAAACTCAAGCGCCCGGAGAAATCCTGCCGATTTGTGTTAAGCGCCTAATTTTACGCTTCAGTCCGACATAGTTTGACTTACCAGCCACGAGACTGTTACGTACCAGGTCGGCTGTAGACCGACGTTCCATAAAAACGTCAGCTTCATCTATGAGCAGAACTGCGCCCCAACTTTTGGCAGCCTTGAAGTGTTTCGTCAGATTAACTTCTATCTCGGCTGGATCCGTCCCGATATCACTAGAAGTAAGGACCATCAAGGGACGTTTTGTGAAAGCGGCGATACATTCTACCATCAAATCAGTGAGCTCCAGTACCGTTCGCAGCTAGGTGAACTCACCCGCAGTATATGTCTTTCCTACGCCAGGGCGCCCATGCAGCAGAAATATTAGGCCATGTCCTTTGCCTTGGATGAAGTCGGCCGTCCACGGCTCGCCTTTCAGCTTTTCGCCATTCTTATCCAATCGCGCAAAACATTTTGCTAGTGCCTTCAATGTGCTTTTCCTCCGGGGCTCCATGACGAGGTGATCAATCAAATCTTCGTCAAATTCGGGCTCCGCAAAATCTCGCACGTGGAGGATTTCTGAACTAGTTAGCCAGGGCGCTCACGAAAGTTGCTAGGGGACTTACCCCATGTTCGAGTCTTGAACACAAAAGCCGGTATCTCAGGATAACAAAGGAAGTACTGGTGGGGTGTCAGAGTACGCCGCGACTCTATTGCAATGTGATTGTAATCTTCAAAGAGCGATACAATCTTACTACCATCCTTCTCATGTATGATTTTGCTCTTACAGACTTCGCATTTACAGTCCGATGTCCAGTTCCGGCAGTCTGCCGTAGCCTTTAGGCGTAGATGATTATCACCATCAGCGTAATAAGATTTCATATCGACCATCACTAGGCCGTCAACCTGTCGTCTCGTTAGCTGTCGGAAGCTAATAGTAAATATGGCCGCTTACCTCCTTAGACAGGACATCTTGCGTCTTTCCTTTGTACTGTCTACATTGCTTTTGAAGCAGATTCCAATAACGCTCCCCATACTTGAGTTGGTTGGAAACAATTTCAGGGAGTTCACTTCTATTTGTCAGATCTCCAACGATAGTGAATGAAAGCGGTTTCTGGCCGTCGAACTTCTTATGGCCACCAATAGTAGTATATCTGCCCAAATATCGGCCGTCATATCTCATATCCCAGGAGTGAATTTCCCAATCCATAGGAGGGTATTGAAGAGATCCCCCCACCATCGCCTCCACGACATGTGGGTGGTAGAACTCTGCATCAGTTGAAAAATGACCCAGGAATGTCGTCCCAGGTTTCAACATAACCCACATATACTCGAAAGTAAAGTATCCCTTCGCATTCCGCTCTCTTTCCTGTAGCACTTCTGGCATGACACTGTCATCCAAGTACTGTAGAAGCAAGCCGAGATCCTCATACGCCCGCTCCTCTCTTTTACATAGCTCCTTCTCATCTTTTTTTGCAACATCTTCTCGAAACTTCTGGAGTTCGTCGTAGTGGTGGACCAAGATGGGGTAGGGCCAATTGATCATGATATCGCCAGTTAGATCTTGAGATGGATAGTACTGGACCACAGACCGAAGAGCATTGATAATAGCTGGTGATGTCAAATGAATAGAGTATACCGGGGGAGAGACTACGGTAGATATGGCTTGCGCCAGAGACTCTTCATCTAGCTGGTCCACGGCTTTTCCGGTACTATACGTCGTGATTACCACAAAGGCTGCTCCGTTCAATTCATCCTTTTTCTCGGGATTAATAGCCGGTTCTTCGGTATCACGGTGGCTCACCAACTCATTTGTCTTCCTGTGTCGGTATTCCACTCGGTATTTGATCCGCGCGCTTGGTTTGTCGTCAGTCGGCACTCTTGGGATAAATTGAGTTGGCTCCATTCTGGTTGGTATAAGGGTCGGTGTTGAAGATCGAACTCTGAATAATAATACCGCCTAAAGAGATACCAAACAAACTAACACCAGTTCCCTTGTTTACTTTGAACTCAGAGTTTAATTCGGTCGGAAGTTGATGGTGAGAGATCTCCGCCCTCGATAATTCTCTTCGTATTACCCCTCTTCCAGTTTCGGCCCCCAAAGCCGAAGTGCGAAGTAGGGAAATGAGGTGGCTTCTAGAACTTGCTATGCTTAGCACTCCAGATAGCCGAAGGCACAAATGGCTATGATTGGCGATCCGGCTATGGCGGTGCTGCAAGTCATGTCTATCTCACTCGGTGGCGTCTTACCGAATGCTAATTGATTCCTGTTGCTCAGAGCCTGCTTAGGCACCCACGGGATGAGTTTCCAATGCCATGCTCGTAGGAGTTAGGCCGGATCAATCACCTTCAACACACGACTCGAAAAGCTTTTTGTTGAATTATAGGTTATAAACAGCTGTTGTATTAATTGCTTAAAGTACTAGTCCTATGGTAAAATAGTATAAAGGGTACCTCCATACTATATAGCAGACTAGTATAGGGCGTTATACCAACCACCAGCATTAGCCAGCTACCCCATTTTTCCAATACTCCTACTTAAACTATACGTGTTTATATAAGTAAAACTATTATTATTTTTTTTAATTAACTATTTTTTATTAGGTCTAAAGTTATATATAGCTATTAAACTATATATTTTTAAAGCTTTAATAAAGTAAGTTTTTTAAGCTTGTTTATTTAGCTATTTTTTTTAGTAAGTTTATAAAGCATTTTTTTTTATATTTTTAGTTAATATTAATATTATATTAAACTTATATTATAACTATTTTTTTTTTTATTTATAAATATTATATAAAAATATATTATTTTTTAAATAAGTTTTTATAATATATAGCTTTTATTAAATTATAATTTTATATAAATATATATTTATTTTTAAACCTTTTTATTTATATAATTATTATTAAAAATATATATTAATTTTGTTTTTTTTATTAATTTTTAATTAAAAAGCTATTAAATATATTAAAAATTTTTATTTTATAATATATTTTAATAATATTATTAAGCTTTATAAAATAATTAAATATATTTTTAAATTTAATATTTAATATATAGTTTAATTAGTTAATCTAGTTTTATTTATTATTAAATAAAATAGCTTTTAAATATATATAAAAAGTTTTATTAAATAGTTATAGTTATAAATAACTATTAAAAACTAATATAATTAGTTTATAAAACTATTATAAATAAATTTTAATTTTTAAACTAAAAGTTTTAAAATTAAATAACAATTTATTAAAATTTATTAAAAATTGCTATAAAAAGCTTATTAATTATTATAATTAAAAGTTTTTTAACTTTTATATTTAAAAGTTTACTAGTTTTTATAATTAAAAGCTTGCTAGCAAAGTTTTAAGCATTATTATTATAAAAAAGGTTATATATATATAGCAGCAGTATTAATAAAAAACTTTTTATAAGGTAAGTTTTCTAAAGTAATACCCCTAGTATAAGTTAGCCATATTATAAAATATTTTAGTTATATATATAGCAGTAGCTATAATTAAATATAATTAAAAAGTTTTATAAGTTTAAAAAATATATATAAATATTAGCTAATAGCTTTAGTTTATAAAATATTTTTTTTAAAATTTATAAAACGTTTTAAAATATTTTATAAAATATATATTTAACTATTTAGTTAACTTTTTTTATTTATATTATAACTAAAAACTTAAAGCGCTTTTAAACTTTATAAACTTATTTTTAAATAATAGTTTAATAAATTTATTAATAATTTATTAATATATAAATATTTATTTAAATTTAACGTTTTTTTATATTATAGTTTTTTTATAAAAAGCTTATTAAATAAAAATATATTTTATTTTATTATAAAATTATAAGTTTTTTATTATAACTATTACTTTTTAGTTATTTTTATAAATAATTATTATTAAAAGCTTATTTTTATTAATATTTAGCTTAATTAATAATTTTTAAAACTAAATAACTTTTTTAATAGTTTAAGTTTACTTTATTATTTTAAACTTATAAAAAAAAAGCGTTATAGTTTACTATTTTTTAAAACTTTAATTAATAATATTATTATTAATATTAAAAATATAACTTATAATTAAATATTTAGTTTATATATAGCTAGCTTAATTAATATTAGTTTATTTTATAAGTTAAGTTAGTTTGCTTTTATAGTATAGCTTATAATTAATTGTTTTATAAAAATATTTTAATATATATTATATAATATTTATATAAGCTATAATAAAGTTTTTTATATATTTATTTAAATAAAAAATAATATAAGCT